>LT669793.1:26060123-26294652 GCA_900128785.1 Arabis alpina
TTGCTCTGTTCCCAAAGCTTGGATCTTTCAAACTCACTGATCTCGATTTACTCTTGTTAAATTTCAAGCTTTTAGCTTTTAAATTGGGTTTGACAATGTTGGGTCTTTCTTGCTTGGTGCAGTTTCTTCAAGTTGGCGAGTGGCTCCTTCGCTGTTTCTTCCTCTAGAGGGTATGATTTGGTGAACCAAAAGCTAGGGTTTTTAATTGATACTGATATTGAATCAAATTTTGAGGGCTTTTGTTTGAGCTGGTCTTTAGATATGAATCTTTAGGGTTTTGGTTCTTCAGATATGAGATTTGGCTTTGCATTGTATGGATTCGGGGTCGGTTGCTAAACGGGGAAGAGTCTCTACCATTGCTTCAATTGGCATTGGAAGGAGTTAAGATTTTGTTTGTGTGAAGAGAGTGTGTTTGTGTGCACTCTCCTACTATTCAGTTTGGTTTTTGGTATAGAAGAAATTTTGATACAAAGTGAGTGGAAGTAATCATGCAACGTGCTCAAGATCAGAGGATTGATTTGGGTGAATTGAAAGGGAATATTGTGAAGAAGATTGGTGTTGAAAGATCGAGAAGGTATTTTTATTACTTAGGTAGGTTTCTGAGTCAGAAGCTTACTAAGAGCGAGTTTGATAAGACGTGTTTCAGGTTGTTAGGAAGGGAGAATCTCCCTCTACATAATCAGTTGATCCGTTCGATCTTGAGAAATGCAACTGTCGCCAAGTCTCCACCAACGGTTGAGGAAGCTGTTCCTCTTGCTAAACCGTTGGTGAATGCTTTTCAGAGTAGAGGAGATGGTACTGAACAAAGTGGAGCTTTAATCCCTAACCATAATCAGAATGACGCTGTTTGGTCCAACGGGGTTTTGCCTATCTCTCCGCGGAAAGTTAGGTCTGGGATACGTGACAGGAAGATCAGAGATAGGCCAAGTCCATTAGGGTCAAATGGGAAGGTTGAATATATGTTGCATCAGCCAATTTGTAGAGAAGACAATAGAGGTAGTGTTGGTATGGAGAATGGGGATTTGGGTCAATTTGATTATCAAAGATCAGGCAGATATGTTGCTGATGAAAGAGATGGTGAATTTCTTCGTCCTGCTGAAAAACCGAGAATACTAAATAAAGATCAGGTTGCAACTGTAGCTCTGAGAGAAGATGAAAATCAAGATGAGCAAGCTAGGCTAAATCTATCAACGAGTCCTCTGATGGCACCTCTAGGGATTCCGTTTTGCTCAGCTAGTGTCGGTGGATCACGTAGGACGGTTCCTGTTTCAACTAGCGCTGATTTAATGAGTTGCTACGACAGTGGTGGATTACCAGACATAGAGATGCTGAGGAAAAGAATGGAGAATATTGCAGCAGCACAGGGTCTTGGAGGGGTTTCGATGGAGTGTGCTAATACTTTGAATAACATGTTGGACTTGTACCTGAAGAAGCTGATCAAATCGTGCATTGATTTGGTTGGAGCTCGGTCCACAAATGGAGATTCCAGGAAACAAACTTTAGACAAGCAGCAGAGTCAAAACAAGATTGTAAATGGAGTATTGCCAAGTAATAGTTTGCAAATACAAATTTCCAATGGACCTTCTGAGAAACAACAAGATCAGCATTCTGTGTCTCTGCTTGATTTTAGAACTGCCATGGAATTAAATCCACACCAGCTTGGCGAAGACTGGCCAATTCTCCGAGAAAGAATTTCCATGCGGTCTTTCGAGGAACAAGAATTTGAGGTGTGAAAGAAACCTGTGGCATGAGTGTTAACGTTATGTATTGTCTGATTCAGCCTGCTCTTGTCCAAAAGGGGACTCCTGATTTTGAATGCAAAAAGATTTCAACAGTGTAGTTCCATGATGGACCGGAAAGAGACGGAATTATGAGTCCTGAGCTGAAAAGCACATAATTATTATCCTGCAGCAGCAGACTCAGAGCAGGTTAGTAGATTATTTTAAAATGCAACTAATCGCAGAGAACCGTATAAAGATAGTGTTGTTGGTTGTCATGTTGTAAGATTAGCAGTAATTGGCAATCTCAAAAGAGTTTCGAGCTTTGTGTGTAAACCCAAGGCCAATAGGGGAATTGGGGAGAGAGTTTTGCAGAGATACTGTGCTTATACGTTGGTACAAGGTATAATGTCAATCATGTAATAGCTGCAGTTTGCTCTGTATGTAACCTAGTCTTTAGCATTGTTTAGAATTCATATCTTAATAACAAATTTGACAACCGTTTTTGTTTTCTCATTTCAATGGAATTTTTTTTAAAGTCCACTTGCCTTGTCTCTTGCTTTCTACTGTTGGCTGTGTGACTTGTGTCCTGTCAATTGCTTGTGCCTTGGAAATAGACTCTTTGCAAAGTATTGACAGAAATGATTAAATCAAGAAGCTATTGGGATTCATGTATCTCTTAATTGATTCTACTTTCAGCTTCTTGTCCTGTCCAAGCATTAAATGCTGTGGTCTTTTGTCGAAAATCGGTTCAGATCTTTTACTATTTTCAGTTGATGGTGCTCACTGCTAGCTTGGCTGAGAAATGGATTGGATAGATAGTTATGGGATACAAACTTCTGTTGTGCTAAATATGCCTGGAGGTTAAAGGTTACAATGTTAGCTAGAGCATGTTTGTCCTATAAGTCAATGTTAAAAGATATCAACGCAGAAGAACTTAGCAGATGAGCTTCACGGGAGTCATCATCTGGCAAGTCTCACTCATTGGAAGAAAACTTGCTACAATGCATGTTGACTGATGAAGCCGGCAATTTTTCTGGTGAGTTCTTCCTGAAAAATTGTTACATCTGTTGAATTTCTGTACTTGTACCACCATGAAAAAGCTTCTCAACTTGCATAAACTGCGGTTATATAATCCATAATCCCCTGAAAATTATACCTTTCTGGACTTTTCTTATCTCCAGGGAAAACGATTCTTGCTGTTCAAAGAGTTATTACATGAGTTATTTCGATCATCTCTTCCAGATGAGTAGAGAATATTTTTTGAGATATGCATACGAGGCTACTCTCGTGTGTGGTTCTTAGTCATGACACTAGCAAGCTCAACACATCTGAGGCGTTTCACTGCACAACGCTTATGGCATCCAAAGATTTTTGTTCTGTTCTCTAACCGTTCCTGCTTTTGTCGTTACAGAAGTCAAACGGGCACAATACTTCGCTTGTGTTGAAGGTGACACAGAAATATGGAGCACCAATACTTCATCTGCAACCATTCTTGCACAGGATAATGTGCTTACAGTGTAACCTTCCAACTTCATCTTCTTTTTGTATACACTTCCTTAGAGTCACAGAGATCTAAACTTCCATGTGTAAAGCGAAAAATAAATGGGTTTCATTCTTATTCTTTCCCTTTCGTGATTTGGGAATTATTTAGGATTTCCGTTTTTGTGGTTATTTTCCTTAGAATGTTTTACTTATATGTTTTAATCATAAAGAAGGATTAGGCTTGGAGATGCTTTGAAGGTTTTGTTGGGTTAGGTCCAGGTACAGAACAAAGTGTTTTCTTGTGTGTTTTCCAATTTGTTCTTGTCACTTTGATCAGTTTCCAATTTACTTCTAATGAAGCAGATTCAATGAAACAAGACCCCTGGTAGTACCATAAAGAATAGGGGCCTACGTTTGGAAACTCTTAACCAATTTGAGAAGATCCTTTTTGGGTTATTTCGATAAGGTATAGGAAAACTTAATAGAATGCTGTTAAAGTTAAGGATTCACCAACACAAGAATAGGCTTATATCGTTATGGGATAGCAGAAGAATGATAGGAGACATGGTTGAAAAATGCTTCATTTGGTGCTTTCCTTGTGTTCACAAAAACTTTTGGCAATTAGATACAAGGGTTTCACCAGATAAATACATATTCGTTTTTCAGGTATATTGATACCTCTTGTAAAGTGAGCTACTAGTTCATATGCCGTGATCAGTCAAAGAAGAAGACATCATGTAAATATATTATGTTGTGTTCTCAAGACTTGACATATGAAGTAATGGATGAACTTCATTTGGGATGTTGCTAATGTCTTTGGAGCTTAGGGAGCAGAAGTAAAACCTGTGTGTCTATGTCCATTGTAAGCTGTTCTTTCTAATTGGAGGAACATATTAGTTTACACAATCCATAACCCAGAACACAAAATGTTCATTTCACCTGATTGTTGAGCTCGATATATTCTTTGATCTTATTGAGCTCTGGCAAAATTTGCAGAAGCATTCAACCAACATGGGACAAAAGAAGTCCATGGTGTTTATAACCAAGATATCTTAACCAGAGATACATACTGTGGAGAATCAGGGAACAGCTACAAAGAGACACGAGCTTTGAGATTAGCTTGAATGTTTCAGTCCATAAAACTTGGAATTGGTGAATTTTTACTATTGCTCTTGGAATTCATAAAACTTGAGAAATCAATTAGTTGCTCATAGCGAATAAAGCACCATTAACGAAACTCGTCATTATGCAAGGAAACAATTATGGTGAATGTAGGGACATAAGCAATCAATGGTTACCTCTAAACGCAGACACAAACGTGGACTCATTGTAAAACACCAGTTTCTCAATAACTCTCATCCATCCAAACCCAAACCTATACGAATACGACCTTTCATCAACCAAATCAAACCCAACTACTTTCATCATCAACAAAATTTACATCTTCTTACAAAACCAAACATTTCCTGAATCTCTCAACAACAACAATGGCAGAATCAGAATCAGAAACAAGAAGAAAATCTCAACAACCTTTGATCCCAGGTTTACCAAACGACATCGCCGAGCTTTGTCTCCTTCGTCTTCCATACCCATACCATGCTCTGTTTCGTTCTGTTTCATCTTCTTGGAACAAAACAATCACAAACCCAAGATTCCTCTTCTCGAAACAATCTCTTTCCCTCTCTTCTCCTTACCTCTTCGTCTTCGCTTTCAACAAATCAACCTCCAAGATTCGATGGCAAGCTTTAAACCTTGAATCAGGTCGTTGGTTTATATTACCTCCCATGCCTAACTCTTTCACAAATATCTCTTCTTCTCCTCACGCGCTTTCTTGCGTGTCGATTCCACGTCAAGGAAAGCTCTTCGTACTCGGCGGCGGAGAGTCTTCCCGCTCCGCCGTCGTCTACACCGCTTTAACGAATAGTTGGTCGTTTTTACCGTCCATGATGAGTCCGAGGACTTACTTCGTCGCCGGGAATTTAAACGGGAAGATTATAGCCGTTGGTGGGAGTTTGGAAAGGAACGGTGAAGCGATGAGGGATGTTGAATCGTATGATCCAGAGAGTGACACGTGGATTGCACGGAAGGAACTTCCGATGGTGTTGGCGAAGTATGACTCCGCTGTGATAGGGAAGGAGATGTTTGTGACGGAAGGATGGGCGTGGCCGTTTATGTTTCCGCCGATGGGACACGTGTATGATTCGGAGGAAGACACGTGGCGAGAGATGAGCGGTGGGATGAAGGAAGGGTGGACTGGTGGGAGTGTTGTGATTAGAGAGAGGTTGTTTGTGATCTCTGAGCATGGGGATTTTCCGATGAAGGTTTATTCGGGTGGTGATGACACGTGGAGGTATGTGAGTGGGGAGAAGCTTCCGGGGAAGGTTATGCGGCGTCCTTTCGCGGTGGCGGGAGTTGATGACCGTGTTTTCGTGGTGGCGGAAGGGATGAATGTGGCGGAGGGGAGAGTGAGTGAGGGGGGAAATGGTGAATTTAGTGTTGAGTGGAGGATGGTTTCGTTTTCTCAAACTTGTACTCATTTCTCACCTGCTAGTTGCCATGTGCTTTATGTCTAGTATATAGTCAAATTCCAATGGCACCGGTCCTTAATGAATGGCTGCAACAGAGCAAAATAGTAACGATTGAGACAAAATTATGGCATGGACGTTAGTATCTTCAACATTGTGACCACGAAGGCGCAGTTTCTCGCTCGCATAATCGAGAACTTGCTACAGTTGAGCAGAGGGTTCCAGCTAGAGGACTAAGGTTGTGAAACTGATCTACGAAGTTGGTTTTTGTAGGTTTGTTCCATTAAACGTGTTGAATAGAAAATCAAAAGCGATGTACTGCCGGTATATATACGAAGTTGGCCCTGATAGAGCGAGGCTTGAGGAACTTTAGTGGATATGTATCTCGTTACTGATTGCTAGATTATGTGTTGCGTTTAGTGGAATATACTAGCAATAACCAATGATATCAATGATTCTTTCAGTTATCATGGTTTTAGCTCACTTACACATATTCAATAGCTCTTTCTTTGCCTACATGAAGAGCTCACTGGATGTATAATTATCAGCCTTGTGTTTCCCCTTTTTATTATCCTTGAGTAAAATCTTCTTGCATAATAGTTAAAGGGTATGATCATTTTTTATAAAATCTCAATAACCAAGCAAATCTATGTAACTTAATTTTTTTTTTTTTAAATGATTCATATTAGATTGGTATACATTTTGGTTAAATATATGTGATCTAAACAATTTAAATCCAACACCAACCGATCACAACACTAGAGAAAAGAAAAGTGAACAAAATTGAACATGGCTACAACTATATTTTCAAGGTTTCGTTTTTGTTTGATTCTTTCCGAAACACCTTTAGTTTTTGAAATATGTAGAAGTTTCTCCGAAAATCCAACTAACCAGTTAATTAAACTATAGTTTTGTTGACTCCAAAGAAATATGGTAAAATATAGGTTTAAATAGTTGGCATAACATCACTCTTGCGTATGTTAAAATTTGGGGGGACTTATTAATCTTTGTTTTGGACAACCTAACTTATCCTGTACATACAGTTCATACTGTATCTCGATTAACAATGTTGCTACTAAACGATTCTCCACATATACACAAAGAGCAGAAGAATTGTCTTTTGTAGCTCGGGAAAAGTCTCAAGGGTTGCTTTTATGAATAAAGATTAATTAATAATAATAAAAATAAGAATTCCTAACCAATCAAATCTTCCACCATTTGTCACTGAAACTTTCTCTACTCTCCCTTAAAAAAACAACAAATTCACAAACTAAAACAGGCAATGAAAACATTGTTACTGATTTAATCATTCATCATCACAATCATCATCTTCCTCTTGCAAACTACTTAGACAGAAACAGCTTTGATGAGTCTGAGCCACCAAATCTCTCTTACTCTTCATCATCATCTCCAATAACTTCATAGTTTGATCATCCTCATCTTGGTCTTCATTGTGTTCTTGGAATGCAAGTAAAGGCATGGAATTAGGGTTTTGCCAAGAGTAGAAATTTGAAACTGACAACGATCTTCCTCCTCCTCCCCTTAGCTTATTAGCAATAACCAATCTCCTCCTCTTGTTTAATGGATTCTCCCCTTTCTCCAAATCCCTTGCGTTGCCTTTTCTCACTTCCATTAAATTCCCAAACGATTTCGATTTCCCCACGTAATGGTTCGATAATCCTCTCCTAAACAACAAACACACATTTATGTCCTTGTCAGTATTCATACCAAACAAATTTGTCAGTATTCAGACCAAACAAATCTAAATGTTTCATTGCAATATTCCAAACATTTATCTAACCTGAGTGTTCTAAGTTTAACCAAAAGTCTTAAATCTACCAAGAACACTTGTGACTAAATCAAGATCATAATGAAAGACAATTATATATACATTTTTGGTGAGTTATATAGATTGGTCATACGAAACTAAACCCATAAAGTTTAGAATTTAACAACTTTTCAGACGAAATAAGTCAAATCTAAATTCC
Source organism: Arabis alpina (assembly GCA_900128785.1). Classification (NCBI taxonomy): domain Eukaryota; kingdom Viridiplantae; phylum Streptophyta; class Magnoliopsida; order Brassicales; family Brassicaceae; genus Arabis; species Arabis alpina. Next base: position 26,067,840 of record LT669793.1, read on the forward strand.
AATTTCTGTGTTTATAAATTATAAGTTGATGAAGAAAGAAGAAACATACTTAATCGGCAGAGAATCTTCTAAAGAAGAACTAAACGAATCAAATCCACCTTCTCCATGGAACGAAACGACGTCGTCTTCTTCTTCATGTTCATTCTCACTGCTCTCTCCGATCGACGAAGAACTATCCTCCGACGAATCCACCAGCGATTTACTACTAACCCTTAATCCGATCTGTGCTCCACCGTGTCCAGATTCACCCGCCAAGAACAGAGAAGCCGGTACAACCTTATCCTGCGCCGGTACAACCTTATCCTGCGCCGGTACGCATCCTCGATCACTAACGTACGCTGCTAACGATGAACCCACCTTAACCTTCATTAAGACAAAACACAAGAAACTCTTCTCTAGATTTTGTCTCTTCGACCTAGCTTTAATAGGCGTAGGTTAAACAAGAAAAGGAAAGCGAAAAACACCAGTGATCAAGGAAAAGTGGAATAAAGATGGAAACAGGATCAATTCTCATTTATATTTATAATATCGACAATACTGTATAAATATACGTATTTCCATGTACATTACGTAATCGTCGTATATTGATACGTATTATTATGATTTATGAGGCACATGTTACTAAATACTCCCTCCGTTCTTTTTTTATTGATGTTTTAGAAAAAATATTTGTATCCAAAAGATTAATTTTTTTTTTTTTCTATACAGTTTTTATGAGGTAATAATGGTAAAGTGTAAATTTTAAGACATATTAATTGGTTTTATGGAATTACTATTAGCTTAAATTTATAGAAAATTGTTTTGTTCAAAAAATAAGACATTTATAACTAAATGTTAATGTGTTTTTTTTAATATGTGTAAAAAGTATAGAGTAGTCCGGGCGACTTTGACGCTTGATGACGTGGCGAATTTTAATTGGTTGTTTTATAGGACTTTTACCGGACGTTTTGGGTTACTGTCTCCGTTAAATCCGATGCTGTCGTTGTACGGAAAGTTCGGTGGTCATTATCACACCATATCTTGGACCTTATCCATTTCTCATTACTGATTGTAAAAATATTGTATTTAATATTAAGATTTTTTAGAAATATTGGAAAAAGGAAAAACAATCTTGATCATATATCAGTTTGATAGGATGATTTTCTGGATGTAGTAAGATGCGTATTTGTATTAATAAGTCAAAAGATATATGAAAAATATTCGTGTACATTTGCTTTACATTCTTAAATGGAAACTATATATTGAAAATATATTTTTAAGTATCGGAATGATTAATTAAGCACAAGTGGACAAATTGAACCTTATCCCGTTTACTTTTAGTACAATTAAGATTTAAATACCAATATCGTTAATGGTAAGAAAATATATTAAAATGAAAATTTGGAAGAAAGATTGCTAATGCTGGATTAGTGCGGAAGCAAGAACTTTGACTGGTTCAAAATCAAGATATGGATTATTAATTTTATATAAAACTAGATTAGGACCCGCATATTACGTAGATATTGAAATTGAAATTGAAATTGATTTTTTTTTTTTTTTGTCGATTGAAATTGAAATTGATTATTTATATAGTTATGATTCTCGTAATTATATTCTACATTAAATCCCATATAAGTGGATTCTAAATTGAAACTCGTATAATCGTATTTTAACTTGAAACCCGCACAATTATCAATTTATTTATTATAAAGTGCATTTTGTTAACCGCAAGATAGAAAATATAAATTAGTTCAAATCACCTCTCATTTATATAATAAGATTCTTTTATTTCTCTATAATTTTGTTTATTTATTTTTTATAATCTCTTTAGGTTAATGTTCTATATATGTAGTTTGGACTATAAATTTTATTTTATTTCCTAATTATTTGAGACTATTATGAAAAAAATCTAATTAGTTTGAACTATTAGAATTTTCTTTTTTCACTATTTAATTTGTCACTTAACAATTTGTTTTATTAGTTTTCTATTTTTTTCTAATTAAGTTAAACTATTACAATTTTTTCTTTTAACTATTTACTTAATTATTTAACAGTTTTTTTGTTAGTTTTCCGTTTTTAATTTTTTTTACACATATCATCATCTCGATCGATATTAGACACATGTCACCATCTAATGAGTTACAATTTTAAAAAACTCTCCTTTATATAATAAGATGAGCAAATTAAAAAAAATGTATTAAGTACCAATCGGAAATCACCATTTTATTATAGTTCGCAACTTCGTACGTAATCTATTTTATAGAGTTTATTCATTATGAAACTACTAATAATATTAAAACCCTAAAATAATCATTACTCCTTCTGTTTGGAAAATAATTAAAGTTTAAGGTTTGGAAAATCATTGAATTTGTATTGTTTTTTGAAATAAAACATCAAATTTTATTCACTCAAAGTATTTTAACCAATAGAAATTTAATCTGCAGTATTTAAAATTTTGGAAACACTAAAAAATCAATTTATTATGCATTGAAAAGTGAGAACATCATCACTTAATAACAAACAAAAAAACTCTTAAAACATCACATGAAAGTTCTCTTACTCACATTATATAAAAAAAGCTTTTAGCTATAGTATTTTTTCTTAGATTTATATAAATTATTTGTGAATTTTGAATTCTGCACTAAGAATTTATATGCAAATTTATGACAAAAATTTAAAGGAAAAAAAAGATGAGATGAGTATGGCGCATTGAACTATTTCCTCCTGTTTTACTGCTTGATTGTGATTATTTCTCAACTCTTCACATCCTTTGAAGTTTGGAAACTTGAGGTTGTGCTCGATTCGGGTCATCGCATTGCTGACTCAATTGCATTAAGTTTTATCCGAGACCATTGATATCAATCTTACATGGCATGGGAAGGTCCTTCTTGGCTTCAAGCTCTCGAGCAAGATGTTGGAATTAACGATGATATGTGTAATTTGTCGTTCTAACGACACCTTCTTTCCTTCGTCATGAAGTCATTTGTTATGGCTTTCTGCCATATCCCTCTGGGCTCTATAGCCATAGCAGCTCGGTTTCTAATTATTATTTTTAAGGATAAAACAGTTTCGGCTTTGTTTTGGTTTCCACTCACAATACACGTCCCAAGAGCAGTTGGTATTTTCAAACACATATGATAGGTTGATGTTACAACTCTCATGAAATAGAGCTAAGACGTTCCTAAAATAGCATTATACTCCTCAAAATTTCACAAATTCTTTGAATTTTTTTTTTTAAAGAAAGCAAAACTTTCTAAAAACTTTTTGAAAATATACATGCTAGCCTAGCTAGGATAACATGAAAACAGGTTAAATTTTGACCAATTGTTTTACTAGTGAATTGCTCAAAACATTTACTAATGAAATTCTTACCAATAAATTTGGTTGATAATTTGATTAAAAAAAAAGCACTCATAAAGTTTTTGACCAATTCAAAGTTTGGTATAAATCCAAACCTTTATAACCAAAATTACTAAACACAAATTGGTCGAATTTTTTTTGACGAATTTCCGACCACTCCATATCAATATATCATTAACTGTAGATCTAAGCTTACACTTATTCAATGCAACTCATCTCTGCTCCTCAGCGTTGTTTCCTCCCCAAAAATGCGTTTTATCTCCCAGTTATATGATATATTCTTTAGCCTTTTGATTTTGTTGTTTTCGATCTCTTATTTCTTTAAATTGTGTGGTTGTCTCCTTTTCGGAAGAGAAATCATGATTCTTATGTATCTGCAATTTTAGTTTGTTTTATTGGGTTTGTTGGGATGTTTGCTTTCTCGCTGTAGAATTTTAATCATGGTATCTTCGAAGGAGAGTTATTTGGTTAACCCTATACTTTTTAAGGTTTTAAACTCAGTTAAGGGTATTTTGTCCATTGTTGCTTGTTTGAAAAATAGTAATTTTTGTTTTTTTTAAACAGGTCGATGAGTCAATTTGCAAATCTGCAAATACAGGATTGACTTCATCTCAGATTGGTGTGATTCTACTTGCCCACCTACAAAATGCATGCTATTTATCTCTAACCTTCTCCAAGAAAAAAGAACTATATGTGTAACACTTGTCCTCATGTTCTTGTTTATCGTTGCACTAACACTAGTTAAGAAGAGAGATTATGCTTATAATGTGTACCAGATCGATGAATCATGTTTATTATATATGTATGATTTGACAAAACTCGTCACTTGTACTTGCGAAAGATGCAATGGATTGACAAAAGTATAACATACGTTGAGGTAGATCACTATTTGAAGCCACAATATTTAAAGAGCTAATTGTTGACATTAAGCACTGCCTAGTATCTTGGAATCCTTATGAGAAGAGGAGAGTTCGGATGTCGCCGCGTGGCAAGAGAGCGGAGCAAATTGGACATTTGGGAACTTGTAACAAGTAACGTGAGATACAAGTTCCATGAAAGATGTGACCGCATCTTGTTTTATGCACAATCTCGTCTTCTTTCGGATACCCTTTTCCACATAGACGACATAAATCCGAACTTTGGTAACAATCTATAATCTCCGTGGCTAGTGGTGCAATTGGCACAGGTTTGGTCCCATCATCAACACGCGGAACATAATCTCTCTTTCCCAGTGCGCCCAAAACAAGACGTGTAATGTCAATCTCAGGGGCATGGTCTTGACCAAACTCTCTAGTATGAACGTGAAAGAAGAGTACGGGACATGAAGGAGGTACGATCTCAAGATCCTTGAAAGAGAAATTTGAGACAATGTAGTCCAAGATCTGATTAGGTATGTTGGACTCTTCGGGCCTCATCACGAAACTCCAATCGACCTTATCTACGAATGATTTGGACAGTCCAGCTTTTGAACCTCGTCCTCGTCCTCGTCCTGTGAATCTTGACAATTTAAAGCGTTCAGTTTGGTGAGCACCCTCATAACTTTTTATGATAACTCCAACATCAGTCTCATCAGGCGCATCAAACTTGTAAAGCCTCAGATTACCGACACGAGATTTCATCATTACTTTTGCTAACCCTTTTTTTTTCCAGGTCTAATTGAATCTGTTTGTTTGTGCCCTATTTATTATATCGGCCTATAGTTTCTAAACCTATTCCAACTCGGACTTACAAACCCACAATTCCCGAACAAATCGGATCCATAACTTCTAATTTGATAAGTACTTCCATTTATCTTTCTCCATAAATTTTGTTTTCCCCATCAAACTAAACTTGGACTTGTGGCCCACCTCAAAAACCTATGCTAGGTTTATATTATTTAACGCCCCATACTGTCGTTAAATACGTTTCTGTTTTTTTGAATTATCAAGAGCTTCTGAACCAAAGCCTATAATCTTCCCATTCATGTATTTAGATGTAAACTAGGGGATATTCCACGCTACGCGTGGGTTTGTAGTAATATTTGTTTTTGGTTAAATTATTTAAATGTTTACTCGGTGAAAAATATGTAAATGGAAGATTTAGTTATAGCTCTAAGAAACTATATTTTAAAATTTATGTTTAAATTGGTGGTTATTGAATTATACATTAATACCATGAATTCTATCTATCTCTTGTGTTGTACTTTCTTAGTTTAATTGGTTGAATTGCACTCGAGATAAATATGAGAAGCTGGAATATTATTTTAGTACTCTGATTAATACCACAATACTATTGCCACCATGTATTGTTCTACCTTAATGGTCCATACATGCTTCAAATAAATGTGAAGAAATTATCATTTTTCTAAACTCGTCTATCATTGTAGATCTTCAAACTAAAAAGGTAAAGGAGAAAAATACAAATATTATATTATGTGGTTAAATATAGGAGATTGATTCTTGGCTCTCAGAGAACACATTTTCTTTGAATGTGGTTATTAGAGGTTCTTCTTTGCTTGCTTCTTGTCGTCTCCTCTTTAGTCCTCTTTAGTCGTTGCAACGATTCTACGTCGGTTTTTTTATACACCAACACCTAGCTTCTTAAGTTTAAGCTAAAATACCCTTTTCAATGGAAATTATAATGATTTATAATTTGATGAGAAAAGCAAGGGCATGCAAAGGTTCAATAGGAAAATATATTTTTCTGGAAGCATGGTGACAACAATAATTCCTACACCAAGCTAGCAAAAGAAGTATCACAATAAATGAATCTTAAAATTTCAACATGATTTAAGACTCCAAGTCACTGGTTGATCACAAAGTTTGGTAATGATGTATTTAAGAAATACAAATGGTTGCGTAGCCCGGGACATTCGCTATTACCTATTGTTTTGATATTTTGGTTTGAATGAAATTGTACCATAGTAGTTTTTGTGATTTTGTGGATCAAAAATTATATACTTATCAAATATAAAAATAAATATTATAGGAATTGAAATTCAAAATATATGTGAACAACATAAATTTTTTTTAAGATATGCATAAAACTAAGTACACAATTTAGTTTTTGGCCACACACATTTTAAGTTAATTTTAAAACATCACTAATCTATTATTAAATTGATATTAGTTTTTGGCACGGTCTTAGATACGCGCGGGTTTTGTATTACATAGTTCACCCTATATTTCATTAGTTAATAGAGATCTAGTGATCTCAAATTTGGAATTTTTGTGTAATGTGTTCTATGTAATATTTCTTGAATAATGTTTTCTTTATTCTAAAATTTCCTCACAAAACATTTTATTCTTTCTGGACAACTTTCATGAATCCTGTATATATATATATATATATATGAGTAATGTGATGGAGTTTGCAACTCTTGAGTATATGTACAAATATATAAAATTTTGTATCTTTTTTGTTACTCATGAAAGCAGTATATAGGAAAATTAGAGGATAAAAATGATGGGTAATTCGTTTGAGGATCGATCTCATAATGCTTAAACACTTAATGTTACTTATATTCAAACACTTAATCTTTATATTTTATAATGCTTTTCTTCTGCTCCCCACTTCTCTGTTTACACACCAACAACTACATGAGCGAGTAAAATAACAGGTAATGGGAAATGAGAGAGAGAGAGAGTGAGTGCAGAAAAGGATAATCATTCAAATAACTTAGTCTGAGAGTAGAACTCGTGTACTTAAACTGTTAGCATTTTCTACCTTTTCAACTGTAAATAAATAAATAAGAGAACAATCAATCAAGAGAAGCAAACTTTTTTTGGATGATTCATGAAAGCTTGACATTTATGTATTTTTGTTTCATTGAGTGTCAAAGCAGTTTACTGGATTTCCAAGATTATTGTATTTTAAAGGGATTATATATCAAGCTATACTCCGCAAATACTTTAGTGAAACAGTAATAAGCAAATTCAGGTAAGGTAAGTCAGAATATAGACTAATGTCAACCTCACTTATAGACTTACATGGCCTCGCTTATGCTTGTGTATCTACACCTCAGCAGCACCTCAGCAGCTAAGCAACTTAAAAACAAATTATCAAGGAGAAAACACAATAGAATTAAACTGAAGAGAAATTAATATTTTACTTCTTCCCAGTTTGGACTGCTATTTCATATTCGAGACTAGTCTTGAGACAAAAACATGCGAGAATTTTCATGTAGAAATGGAGACAATTGTAAGTTGGTTATGGTAGAAGCATTGATCCTTACCAAAATATCTCATGCAGTCACCTTTGCTTCTGATTTGATTAATGTCAAGGACTTGTGCCTCAATGCTTCTCAATTTGAAGTGATGCCTATGTATGAGAGAAGAAAACCAGAAATTAAATAAATGAGATAGAATAGTACCTTACTTATTTACATTACATGGGCAGGAGGCTATGGAAATCATTGGAGAAAAACCCATGCATGTATAAAATCAGAAGCGAAACATAGTGAGAGAAAAACTAAAACTCCAAGCTTGCGTAAGAGTTACCAATTCTGAAGAGGTCTAGGATTGAGGAGAATCCAATAAAATCTTAATGAGAAATGGATTTGAAATAGTAGTTTCAACTTTCAATTCCGTTTTAAATCCAATATAAAACACAACACAAGACACAAGGCAAAACCCATGAATCTCATTGAGAAAGAGATTGAAAGGAAATATTACCCCGGAGGACAAAGCCCATGAATTCTCGCACCAATCTTCTCCTTTCTAGCTATTTGTTGGTTTCACAAACAACCCATGCAACGTCGCCAACATAGCACTCTTGCTCGAACCCACCTACACTCAAAATCAAAAAACAAAACAAACGCAAAATTTCACAAATCCAATCACCAAATCTTCCTCCAAAAGAGGTAAACGAAACCCAATTGTTGAATCGACCAAATCCAAACTAAAAAATAGAAACCCATGATCGAGAGTGAACCTGAGTAGTAGGTGAAAGGAAGAAGACGCCATTGATGTGGTCATCGAAAGCTTAGTCCCGACGATTTGTAGACAATGTGTTTTATACCGTCACCAAAGCTTTGCATTCATGTCTTTTTTTATTATCCTTCCTTTCAAAAGTGCCCTCAAAGCTTTGCGTCTCGGCAAGGATTCTATTGGTGGGAGAAAAAGTTGAAGATCGAGAAGAAGAGGAAGGTTGCGATGAGGGAAGAGCACTGGTTTTTCTGGATTAACCAAGCATATTTCGAAAGATGCGAGGAGGAGAAGAAACGTTTCGATGTTTCTCTCTACATTAACATTAGAGTTGTTTTAACCTTTAAAGTTGATGGGAAAGAAACGTCGAAATTAATCATAAGAGTTATAGTTATTTTTGAAGGAATTGTATTAGGGTTAATGAAAAGAAAGAGTGCCACGTGTCCTTATAAAACTAACTCAAAAATTGCTTAGGTGGATGGCCTCAAAAGCTTTAAACTTGTGCTTTTAGTTAGTAGAATGATTCAAGGCGAAGGGGGTAGGCAAAAACATTGAACCTATGTACTAAGTCAACAGAGCCGTGCGTACAACATGAAAAAATAGGCCGTCGCTTTGGGCCCCACTTGAAATTAGAAAATTAAGGGCCCCCAAATTTACCATTTTATCTAGGCGAGTAATTTATTTTACAATAATAGTAAATGTCGACCGAGTTATTGAGTAAATTTATGTTAAATCTCTTACTTTTTTAAGTGGGCTTTCAGATTACAAATAGTTAAATATCCTCATAGTGCCCTAATTAAGCTAGTTTACCTTTGATGTCTTCTCTTTATTTCGATTTGATCAGTTTTTATTATAACATAATTTTCTTAATTTATTTGACTTTATATTTTTCAGCATAAGTAACCAAAATTTATGAAATGAAGATACACACATAATTTTGTAGATAATGTTTCTTATTATGAAATATTTATATCATTATAAAAAGCGTAATATTTTAAACTTCATAATTAACATGATCATGACTTGTATAAACCAGTCGATTAGATTTTTTTCATGGATTATAAGACATTTTATCATAAACCCGCCTATATGCGGATCCTTTATCTTATATATATATTAAATATTTTTTCTTAATCCAACTGAATATATATATATATATAAAGTTATTGAATATACTTTTATACATTATACTGAATATACTTAAAAGTTTATATTTAATATAGTATATATTTTAAATTTAAATAAGACAACATTGTTAAATATCGCCTTAGGCCCCAAAATTGCTAGGCACGGCACTCTAAGTCAAGTCCGTGATGTTCCAGTTCTCGAATGGTCTGGCTGCGTAATGTTCTGAGTGGGACGATGGTATTCATGAGTTGCAAAGAAAACTAAGGATTTGGGGTGTACGTTAAATTATGAGAGGTGTGTGTTATTATATAGTTTTTGGATTTGCCTTTTCTGAAGTAATAATATTTTTGGAAAGTTGAACGTATGTTTACTTATTTTTTTAAAATAATTTATGGTTTAACATTTATTTTGCTTTTATATATAAAGTTTCATTTTTGTGATGTAACATTTATTTTGTTTAACATAATGGTATTTATATTTTGCTTTTTTTTTAACGAGTTATATAAGATTTGATTTGAGTTTTAAAAATATGTTAATGAAACAATAAGAAAAATGGTAATCTGTCTTTATTTTATTGGTGTAACATAATTATATTTTTATTTTTCTAATTGCTTGATTTTAAATAAAGTATTTTAACACGTGTCATCATCTCGATCGATAATAGACACATGTCACAATCCTGTGAGTTACAATATTGACAAACTCTCCTTTATATAATAAGATATCTTTAAAATAATAGTATTATAACACTTTCATATTTTTCTTTCATACTTCCAAAAAATTATATAACATTATAAATAAATCGTATATCCTAAATTTTCATCTTATTATCTCATCTTTAATTAGATGGTTCAATATCCTTTTAGTGAAATAATATATATTCTTTATCTTTAGATCAACAACCTCTTATATTAACACGTTCATCCCTCATTGGTTAAAATATGCTCATGTATTGCTTTAACGAATAGGTGTAAGTGCGTTCATGACAAAAAAAAACCAGTAGCCTCTTAACAATTTTCTGACACTCAAGAGTCTTTCTCTTTGATTTTTTTATGTCAATCATATCTTTATTCACTTTTTCTTATATGTATATTCATTTTACATATTTCCAATTTTTCAAATTGAATATATAAACTTTTATCGTTATCATAAATTCATAGTAAATACTCAAATATTAATTTCTACTTTTAGTAATTTATTGAGTTATTTTTCGTTTTTTAATTTAATTAAAAAATTAGTAGCTATAAGTAACAATAAATATACATAAACATGAACTAAATGAACTCAAGCCTAAAATTAATTGTTAAAAAAAAAATTTGTCTATGTGGACACCTTAGATGGAGAGAGGACTCCCTGTTTATATATATGATTAGTAAAGCGTATAAATGTAGTCCTTTTTGAAAAGAAAAAAAACAAAAAAAATGATAAATAAAAAATACTATTCATGGAACAAAAAACTGAACCGGAAGTAGATCGGGTTCGGTTCTGGAGAAATACCTAGATAGAGCCTAAGAGTTAGGTTAAAAACGGTTATAGTTAACAAAATTAAGATTTTAACTGTACGGTTAATCAATGATTTTTATAAAGTTATAGTTAATTAACGGTTACAGTTAATAATATTTGTAACCATAATAATTATTTTTTAACTGTTAATTGTTACGGTTTTTAACCATTTTACATAGAAATTAGTGGAAATTTTAATTTGTTATTAGAAAACCTATTTGCATGATTATTTCTTTTAAAATTATACATTGAACACATATTTCTTGATCAAGTGGCATAAAGAGTGAAATGAGGAAACTAATGGTAATGTGGACATTTACGTAAATGTTGGTACATAGTTTTGTCTCGTCACTATTCTTTTGGACTTTTAGATTATAGCTGAAGAGGGTAGGAAAAGAGTTCCTTTGGTAAAGCAAATAGATCCAATGTTGGAAGTATAATATTTCTGCTCATTAATGGTTCTTTCCCATTTTCATTTTTATAAAACAAACACAAAGAAAGTAAAAAGGTTACACGTACATTTGATGGTAACTGTTCTAAAACCATATACCACATGATGGAGTGACATTCTTTTGAGAAGAAAAATGATAATTTGTAGAAACGCAAAACTTTCTAGTAAGAATTTCCTTAGTTTGGTTATCAATCTGATTTAGTTTTGCAGTTCAACGATGGTTTCACAGAAGTCAACTCCGAAATAAAATTGACAAAGACAATCAAAGAAAAATATTTATTTATATTAAAAGAATTATTGTCGTATTATCGTAAGTATTGGAATACTGCTTGCTATTGTGGATTCAGCAACATCTAGTTATCTACCTTAGACTCGAAATAAAATCTATGTATCGATAATGTGTTGTTTTTTCTCACTTAATTTGTAGTGTGGTGAACACTATTAGTTCTCTTTATATTTCATCAGTTGAACTTTTTTATGATGTAATATAGTTGCCAATTAGTTTTGAGTTAAAAACCCATAAAAATTTCAAATTTAATAGTGTTTTTCAAAAACGCTACGCTTTGAAGAGAATGAATGCTTTTTTTGTTGAATGGATTTGGGAAGAGATCTAAAGGCGATCTCCATATTGTGAAAGTTAGTATAAAAAGGCAAGTTTATCTGTCTTATATGCATAAATATTCAACTCAATAAAAAATCTTATTTCTAAAATGTGAAAATCAAACTCGTTTTTTGTTGTCGACGACACTAATTGGTGATCTCCGACTACACGAAGAAGAAGGTGATTTGTGATCTTATGATTCGTCTATCAATGGGAATCCCCAATTGATAGACTAATTGTGATCTTATGTTTCATTTTTCTTTTCTTTAAAACCACATAAGCAATCCATTTGTTGATTTATAAGTTCGGATACATGGCACATTAATAAAGAGAGTTGACCATCTTTGGACTTTGATATTAAAGAAGATTAATTTACTAAAACTAAATTGTAAAAAGGAGACTAAAACTTTAATAACTGCCTTAATTGTTTGAAACATTATATTCATTAATTTATCCAAAAAATATATATATTCATTAGTAATTTACCCTATTTGATGACAAAACAAACTATAAGGTTATTAAAGATATTCAAATTTAATGAGAACATTTTGACCAGATATTCAAAACACCAAAATATTCTTCCATATTCGGAGCATAAAGGGTTGAAATTTACTTTGAATAACCTATCAAGTCTATAAATTTGTAAGGACATACAAAAATATAATTAATAATTATTTCACAATCCTATAAAGTCTATAAAATTGTCAATAATTTTTAAGTATAATTGGTTTTTTAAAAAGTTGATTTACTCATATAATGAATTTTGTGTTTAAATTTTTGTTTCTTATATTTGTTTTGTATTTGGGATCTATTGAAGCTAAATGTCATAAAAACACCGTTGCTTTTCAAAACAACCTTTTTCAAAGTCATAGTATTCTCAAAGTTCATTGCAAATCCAGAAATGACGATTTAGGCGATCACTTTGTGAAATTTCAAGGTGTTGCATATAATTTTAGTTTTCATGATCATGTCATTATCACCACGAAGTTCAACTGTAACTTGTGGAAGGGAACTAACCTGGAATTTCATCAGAATTTTACGGCATATGAAGGAGCTCCCCTTTATGCATGTGGCGCATTATACACATATGATGCACGAGATGATGCTATTTACTTATCAAAAAATGGTAAACCTGAAAAACTCATGTATAGTTGGATTAAGAATTAATGTTCAGTTCTTATTGATCATGTGAACTAGTTGTTGTCTTTGTTTTTTTTCTTTTGTGTTTCTTTTTCTTCCAATTTTGGTTTATGAATCACATTTGATTATACTAGGAACATAGTTCCCAACTACAACATTCAAAAACACTAACAAAATTATACAACACATTCAAAAATAATTGTATAACAAAAATGAAAGACAAAATATTAGAGAGGTGAAATCTGAGACGCAATGGGTAACTTGTAGTCTATAATGTTTTGTGGTATTAGAAAGACAGAAACCACTATTTGAGAAAGATGTAGTTATCAATGATTAAATCAAATAAACAACTGTAATAGCAAAATTTGAGCGGTTCTTCATAAAAGTTATGGCTAGTCTTAATTCCATTGCAGAGCTTCGATAATCTTTTTGATTTGGATCATATATATGTACATCCACAAGTTGTATCTCCTCACGTCATTCATCACTAGATACACAAAACAAGTTTGTTGGATCAGTTGGCTCTAGGTTTCGGCATAGATGTTTGAATGTTTCACATAGTTTGTGTATATCCAACGCGTTGAGATTAATCAAACTCCGGTCCGGATCATCCGAACTATATGAATAAACTTTAAATTTAATTTCATCGACCAAGATTTACTGTTGCATCAAACGCTGAGGTTGAAAAATAATTGAGAAAAAATATTTCATTCCCACATAAAATAATGAGTTGTTTTTTCAAACCGGAGCAATAGTGAAAATGTTTCATGTATAATTTAACCTCACGTCTCATGAAAGACCAATGATTATTTCTTTTCTGAAGGGTACAAAATAACTTTTAATATGTTTGAAACAATCTAAAATTACTACTATTTTGAAACGGAAAGAGTTATATATATAGAGATGATTCATAAATCAAAACTGAAACACAACACAATTATCTTAACACTTTTATGTATGTTCTAAAATAATATTAACAAGGCAACTTAGCTGATATGAAAATAAAATAGCAATTTAGCTCAATGTCCAATTTTATTCTTTAATCCAACGGTACTTAAGCGTCTCCGGCTGTTCACCTCCTTTTGAGAAATAAATTGCATCATCTCTAGTATCCCATATGAAAAACGCACCACATCTTATAACAATACCTGCAGTATATGCTCGAAAGGATTGGTGATACTCCATATTCGCCCCCTTCCACACTTTACAATCATATTTTGTACGTTTAAATACAATGATATTATCATGAAAACTATAATTGTATGTTGGACCGTCGAAATTCACAAAATGATCACCTAAATCATCATCTTTGGATTTACAATGAACTTTGAGAATACTACGACTTGAAAAAAGGTGGTTTTGGAAAACTACAGTGTTTTTTTTACATAGAGCTTCATCAGACAACCAAAAATACAAGGCAATAATAAGAAAAACAAAAACAAAAATATTATTCAACATTTTGATTCAAATGGTTGTTTGGTAATAATATACTAGTGTACAATAAAATTTGCAAATTTATAGATTTTATAGGCTTGTTAATTGCTCTGTATTATAAAGCAGAGCAATATGATAGTATCATTTTATAAATTTATAGGTTTATTTTCCATAAATCAGAGTGCATTTATATCTTTTTTGTTCTTTTCTCAGTTAATGCATTTATATTAACATTTTGTTCATTTTGAAGTAAAAAATCTCACGTTATTTATTTCCATTATATATTGTGCGAGATTGCGAAAGACTAAAGAGTATGCTAAACTTTGGTAAATTTTGAAAGAAATCTGTCTCATAATTCATAAATGACATGTTTTTTTTTGGTCACTCATAAATGACATGTTTATCATTCTTAATACGTTAAAATTTGACCAACATTGGTTTACTTAAGTCAACAACACAATTTTTTTTTATCAAACTGCTTAAATTCAAATTAAACTAAAATGTTGGTTAGACCAATAATAACCGATCTGGAATACAATGCTGATTTTGCCAAAAAATCAGCTTTCGAGTTATCCTTACGCGGAACAAAAACAAAAGAAGAGAGATTTAGGGATAGAGAGATCGTGTAAATGTCTTAGAGGATTGCGTAGTGATATATCATGATTTTTACCCGTTTTTGACCATGATTTAACCCGGTTTTATCGAGTCTTTTCGGTGTTTTTCGAGTGTTTTAGAGTCTTTGCAGGTTTGTGTACGTGTGAAGCTTAATTGATGATTTTGGAACGTTATGGAGCATTGTGGAAAGAGGAGCTGAAGTCGTTAGAACGGATTTTCAATTGCCGTCAGATTGGCGTGTCGATCGACAGCCCCACGAGCACCTGTCGATCGACGATCGACAGCAATGTTAACACCTGTCGATCGACACACCTTGTGCCTGTCGATCGACAGGCCAGCGCAGAAACCGACCTAAATACGTTTTAAAGAAGGAAATTCACCAGTTAATGGGCCGAAAGCTGCAATAGACCGTCATAAAAGCCCACCACGAGTTATGTTGCTATAAATAGTTTATTTTAGGGTTTTTAATCATAACTTTAGTTTTTACTTAACAAAGTTTAGAGAGAGATTTAGGGTTTTTAGGGAGACAAGTTTACTTCTTTACTTTGAGATTCTTTGAACCATATTGTTCTTATTCTTATTCTCTTTCTTTATGCAGTATTATTCAGTTATGATTTGCTTTGCTGCCATGTCTGAGTAGTTTGCTTGTTAGGTTTAGGGTGATTCGAATGGAATGATGATGAATTGTTAGGGTAAACTCACTTGTTATGATTATCTGTTAGGTTCTTCACCTAGATTGCTTTAACTCTAGTTTAGGATTCGCGACCCTGAATTTGGATATCTTAGGTTGATAGATTGACACGAAAGTGTAATTGATTAGCCTGAACTAGATCTTAGGTGAGCAAAATTACTTATTCGCAAAGAAATTTGGTTTAGGGATTTTGTGAACAAATTGGACTTGAAATTAAAGCTTGTTTAAATTGATTGAATTCGCAAAGAAATTTGGTTTTCTAGGGTTTAAGCATAGTTAGTTTTCGCAACGATAGTTGGTTAATTATATCTTAGTGTTCCAAGTTCTAGAACGGTTCTTAATTAAATCTTAATCTTGTTCATCCTGCAATTTTGATTCATCCTGAGAATTACCCAAAAGCCTAGCTCTTTGTTTAATTAAATTTTTAAATCAACAATCTTTCCTGTTACCATTTGATTTTGTTATTTATTTTATATTATTTTACTTAGCTGAATTTGAAGTCAATATTCCTATCGTTTGATTTGACTCCCAGTGATTCGACCCCTACTACGACGACCTCTTAATTTGAGAGAGTAGCTCAGGGTAAATTTGAGCATATCAAATTTTGGCGCCGTTTCCGGGGAGTCAAAATCTTCCATAGGATTTTGATTCTAGAATTCTGACTAAGTTTTTTTTTTTTTTTTTTTTTGGTGTTTCAGGTTGATGCCTGCGTAGGGATTTTGAGTTGAAGCCTGCGTACTTCTCTCTTGTGGCTCAACATCAGTTCCATGGGAACCCATCAGAGCACCCCATGGACCATCTTGAGATGTTTGAGGATCTTGCGTCAAGCATCAAGGCTAACAACGTGTCGGAAGATTACATTATGTGTAAGCTCTTCCCATTTTCTCTTGCTGGAGAGGCAGCCTCTTGGCTGAAGCAGTTGGAGTCAGGCTCACTGACTACTTGGAGCGATACCAAGAGTGCTTTCCTAAGTCACTTCTACGATGAGTCGCGCTCAGAGGATCTACGAGCTAAGATCTCTACATTCGTTCAGAATTCGACCGAATCTTTTGAAGTTGCGTGGGAAAGGTTCAAGGGATATCAGAGAGACTGTCCTCATCACGGGTTCACAGAGGTTCAGCTACTGGGTATCTTTTACAGAGGATTGGATTTAAGACATCAGGTGACTCTAAATGCTTCGAGTAATGGGAACTTCAAAACCAGGTTTCCAGCTGATTGCCTTGAGCTCATCAAAAACATGTCTACTAGCAATAGTACGAAGAAGATCGATGAGGAAAGGAGAAGAGAAGCTGGTCAAACAGGTGGAGCTAAGATTGCTGAGGTTAAGGCCAAGATAGATTCTATGCATAACCTTCTGGTAAACAAGAAGTCAGTTCATTTTGCACAGGAAGTTGACACTTTCTATCAAAATGATGAGCAGGAAGATGTTAATTACATCAACCAGAATGGCTACCAAAATCAGCGATATGGGAATCAGTATGAGAACAAAGGCTACAACAATTACAATCAGAAAAGTTCGTTCTCAGGAACTCCAAGTTCTCCAAGCTATGCTCAGAAATCAAATTTTCAGAAACCCTTTGGCAGCAACAACAACCAAAGGACTTATGGATCTTCGTCATACCAACCAATTCCCTCTAAACCTTCTGAAAATTACTCAAAGGGTATGCTCGAACAGATTTTTGAGGGGCAACAAAGCCTAACAGTAAATCTCAATGGGAAGATTGACGGGCTCTACACTAATCTCAATGGGAAGATGGACGGGTTCTACACTGATCTCAATGGGAAGATTGAAGCCATCAACATTCACTTGAAGAAGCTTGATACTCAGGTTGCTCAGACTGCTGAAAATGTAAGGAGACAAGAAGGTTATCTTCTAGGGAAAACGGACATGAACCCAAAGCACTTCTCCAATTCTATCACGTTGAAGAGTGAAGAACAATTGTTTCCAACTATTGAGAAGTGCGAAGATGAAGCTTTGCTCGTGGTTCTTGAAGAAAACCTGAATTTTGAGATTGCAGAGGGCCTGTCGATCGACAGGCCTCCTGCTGTAGATCGACACCAAGATCTGACAGCAATCGAAAAACAGACACTGTCGATCGACACACACAGTGAGTGTCGATCGACAGCCCCGAAAAATGCAGAAAATTTCGAATATCAGTCTGAAACCGCCATTGAACGTGTCTACAAGCCCAAGATTCCGTATCCAAGGAGTCTATACCCTTCATGCATCAACCAAGGCAGTGACAAAGAACCTCAAGAGAAAGGGAAACAAGCTCCAACATCGTTGAGGAAGATACCAAAGTTGTTGAATCCGGGGATGTTTGTGGTTCTGTGTTCGATCAATGGTGAAGAATTGAAGGATTCTCTATGCGACACAAGAGCTAATGTGAATGTTATGTGTGAGGTTGTTGCAAAGAAGCTAGGAATTTTGGAGTTACAACCTTCAAAGACTTATATTGAGCTCATAGATAGATCGTGTACAATTTCTAAAGGTTTCATTCCTGACGTGTTGATTCAAATAGGAGATTGTCTTGTTCCTACAGACTTCTACATCATTGAAAGAAAGGATAATGTCTGTAAACCATTGGTCCTTGGTGCACAGTTCCTTGCAACAGTGGGAGCAATGGTGTATTTTCCTAATAAGCGAATCTCCTTCTCGAACATCAACAGGAATGTCTTCTATCCTTCGGTTCTTGTCACATCAGCTTCCTGTATGAGTGTCAATGTTGGAGATACGCTGGGTTTTGAAGATGAGACAAAGAAGGTTCGAAACGCCCTCAAGTTGGCTCCTCCCATTCCACGTCATGACATCAACATGCCGGCGAGTCCCAAGTGCAAAGAGTCCCCCAAGGTGAAGCGCAGAAAGACCTCTAAACCATTCTCCAAGTTCAGAATTGTTTCCTTTGGAGTTGAGGGAGAAGGGAGAGGTAGTTGTCCAAGAGATGTTAGACAATACTATGATGTTCTTTCCTGGTATTGTTCCTTGCAAGTCTGGGGGAGTGCATTTCAGTGATCCACCTCCAGCCTGAACATCATCCGCAGTCAAGCTAATGACTGAAAACAAGCGCTGGGTGGGAGGCAACCCACCTGTGCTATTTGATGGTGTTTTGTTTTAGTAATCTTCAGTTTCCCTTTAGACTGCTCCAACAACAGACGCCGTAACAGCCTCGATTTCAGAATTTTGAAGAGCCTGTCGATCGACACACCTGGTGGTTGTCGATCGACAGCTTCAAGAAGCCCTGTCGATCGACACACCTAGTTGTTGTCGATCGACAGGTCAACAGTACAGGTCCAAATTTCTCTCGTTTTCAATATTTTTTGACTTTTTCTTTTTTCTCACCAATCTCAGATTTAATAACACTGGGGACAGTGTTGTTTAAGTCTGGAGGAGGTAGTTACTAACATAAATTCCTATTTTGGAGTCAAAATTTTGTTTTATTGAGTCAAAATGTAGGGAATAATTATCTTTCTTAGGAATAAAGCTTAGTTTTTGAAATTTTTAGCTGTTGTGATGAAGCCTTTGGATGGAAAGAATTCGAAACCAGATGATAGTACAAGTTCCCATCTTATCGTAATTTGCAGAACGAAGTAGATCAAACTCCAGGCTAGCACACTTGATCTCCATTTCGCTATATTCTCTTTGATGTTATCACGACAGTAAAACATTCAGGACTCCTTATTCTCTTTACCACTCTTTGTTGATCATGAATGGCCAGCTCATTTTTAGTTGGTACCCAACCCCTAACCTTAACCTTTTGTTCAAACCTCATGCAGTCTCTATTCCTTAGTTTTATGTGCAGGCATGTGTATAAACTCCGGAGAGAAAGAGGTCCGACGCAGTTTTTCATTCACAAAAATTGCACAGGAAAAGAATTTGGTAGGAGTACTTGAAAGAGAGCAGCAATGATAAGCATTCCTTGGGACTTAATACACAACAATGGTAATTTTCGAGACTAATATCTTTGTAAAATCATTTCCCCCTTAGAGTCTTGGACAAAAAAAAAAAAAAAATTCTTTTATTTCGAAAAATAAGTAAGAGAAAGGGAAATAATTATTTAAATAAGTCTCTAGCTTTAAAAGAAAAATCCCAAGGAATGAGGAAGTTGGATTTGGAAAGTGGAACGTGATTATTATATGAAGGTGTTTGGTTCCTGACAACATTTTGGAGGAGAGAGTGCAATGTGAATGAAAAACTGTGGGCATCAACTGGACCCGACTCTCTCTTGTGATTATGCATAATGTCTGCATCCACCAAATAAAATCCGGTAACCCTAAATATTTTTTTAGCTCCACTTCAAAACACAAAAGCCTTTAACATCACACCTAGCCCTTTTACTTGGTTGATATCATTGGAGAGAATTCCATCATCACTTCGATCGAGTGTGCGACAGTTAGGAGAATGTGAAACTGATGGGTTTGCAGGTTAAGATTTGAGGCCCAACCTATGATGGTTGAGATTCGTGACCGCCAAAGGTACTTTGTTTATATGCAGCAAAAGAGTCAAGGAAACGAAAGCAATGTTCTCAAAGGATAAGTGAGTTCTCGCCATTTTCAAACCTCGACTTCATTCTTAGTCTCTAGTTTGCTTTAGGGCAAGCAAAAGCTAAGTCTGGGGGACTTGATATATCATGGTTTTTACCCATTTTTTACCATGATTTAACCCGGTTTTATTGAGTCTTTTCGGTGTTTTTCGAGTGTTTTAGAGTCTTTGCAGGTTTGTGTACGTGTGGAGTTTAATTGATGATTATGGAACGTTCTGGAGCATTGTGGAAAGAGGAGCTGAAGTCGTTAGAACGACTTTTCAATTGCCGTCAGATTGGCGTGTCGATCGACAGCCCCACGAGCACCTGTCGATCGACAACAATGTTAACACTTGTCGATCGACACACCTTGTGCCTGTCGATCGACAGGCCAGCGCAGAAACCGACCTAAATACATTTTAAAGAAGGAAATTCACCAGTTAATGGGCCGAAAGCTGCAATAGACCGTCATAAAAGCCCACCACGAGTTATGTTGCTATAAATAGTTTATTTTAGGGTTTTTAATCATAACTTTAGTTTTTACTTAACAAAGTTTAGAGAGCTTTTGGAGAGAGATTTTTAGGGTTTTTAGGGAGACAGTTTACTTCATTACTTTGAGATTCTTCGAACCCTATTGTTCTTATTCTTATTCTCTTTCTTTATGCAGTATTATTCAGTTATGATTTGCTTTGCTGCCATGTCTGAGTAGTTTGCTTGTTAGGTTTAGGGTGATTCGAATGGAATGATGATGAATTGTTAGGGTAAACTCACTTGTTATGATTATCTGTTAGGTTCTTCACCTAAATTGCTTTAACTCTGGTTTAGGATTCGCGACCCTGAATTTGGATATCTTAGGTTGATAGATTGACACGAAAGTGTAATTGATTAGCCTGAACTAGATCTTAGGTGAGCAAAATTACTTATTCGCAAAGAAATTTGGTTTAGGGATTTTGTGAACAAATTTGACTTGAATTTAAAGCTTGTTTAAATTGATTGAATTTACAAAGAAATTTGGTTTTCTAGGGTTTAAGCATAGTTAGTTTTCGCAACGACAGTTGGTTAATTATATCTTAGTGTTCCAAGTTCTAGAACGGTTCTTAATTAAATCTTAACCTTGTTCATCCTGCAATTTTGATTCATCCTGAGAATTACCCAAAAGTCTAGCTCTTTGTTTAATTGAATTTTAAATCAACAATCTTTCATGTTACCATTTGATTTTGTAATTTATTTTATATTATTTTACTTAGCCGAATTTGAAGTCAATATTCCTATCGTTTGATTTGACTCCCAGTGATTCGACCCCTACTACGACGACCTCTTAATTTGAGAGAGTAGCTCAGGGTAAATTTGAGCATATCACGTAGATCTCCTATTGGTGGCTACGGGAGTTGATGATCGTGATGAGCCCAAATTCAGAAGATCTTAGGAGAAGTTCTCTGATGGCTAAAGCCTCAGCCATGAGAGGGTTAGAGATGCGATGAGCCGTAGTTGATCCCTGGAGCTTGATCGACCCATCTGGGTTACATACGATCCATCTTAATCCAGCCATTGATGAATTAGCTCTCCAGGCCGCGTCGGTGTAACAGGTCGGATTCGTGGTCGGTTGGATCGGTTCCGGATGTCTGATTGTGTCGAAGTCTTTAGTAGTGAATCATGAGCGGAGAGCCATTCTCGGAGATAGATTTGGAGGTCGTTTCGCCTTCTGAAAAGGTGCGATTGTTGAAGATTAATTGGTTCCGAGCGAGCCAGGGGCACCAACATATCCAACGGAATAGAGGACCTTCACTGATTCCGATGGGTGGAAGGTAAATAAGTTGCTTGGAGATGGTAAGTCATGTGGTGAGATCCGACATAAGGAGAGAGATTTGAGGCTCTCTTAATGGCGCTAATGTCCACACTTTTGTGCAAATCGACAGTGGAAGAAGGCGTGAGCCGTTAATTATGGTTCGCCGCATCTGGTGCACTCGATTGATCGACGATACCTCGAGAAGCTAATTGATCCCCTTCAGGTAGGCGCCTCTCAGTGCTTTCCATAGAAAAGTTTCAGCTTCTAGGATATGTTTGAATTCCATAATCAATCCATTCCAACTGATTGCAAGTTGGGTCTAATCTGCCTCTGTTGTACTCTGGTTTTTTGCCTCGTGATAGCCCGACTTTGCTGAGTATTGTTCTGAAGTGTGTCCCAGCCAAGCGTGTTGGTCAGGAGCTCCTGTGAGACTAGGTTTCAGCGCAAATATGATGTGTTTATACTCCGGGATAATCTCCTCGATTTTCTTCTCGTCCCAGTCGTTTTTCTTCTTGGCCAGTGTTTCTGAGTGTTGCTCCTGGACTGGGCCAAATGGTTGTTGTGGATGGTCAAAAGACAGCCATGGGTCCTTCCAGATTGTTGTTGTGCTTCATGTACCAATAACCTTGCTCAGTTTTTGTTTCAGGAGATCCCTCCCAATCAGAATCTCTCTCCATCCATGGGAAGCTGAGTTTGGTGGTGAACACTCAAGAAAAGTGGAGGACTTGCAGTATTTTCTAGTGAGGATTTTAGCTAGGAGGCAGTCTGGGTTGTTAAGGATGCGCCAGCTCAACTTAGCAAGTAGGGCGTCGTTGAAACATTGTAAGTCTCTAAACCCTAGCCCTCTTTGTTTCTTGTTGTGAGTTAGAGTGTTCCAGGATACCCAACACATGCTCTTCTTTTCCAGACTTGAGTCCCACCAGAACCTGGTTAAAGCATATTGTATCCTTTTGCAGAGGCTATTAGGAATCTTGAAGCAGGACATGGTATAGGTGGGCATAGCCGAGAGGACTGACTTGAGTAGCACCATTTTTCTGGTTGTAAAGAGGAATTTGGAGGACCAAGAGATGGCTCTCTGCTTTATTCTATCTACTATCATGGAGAATAGGTCTTTACGCGACTACCAAAGTGTTCTTGGAGTCCAAGATACTTTCCAACTCCATCCTCCTTCTGAATATATAGATTCCTTTCACTTTTGCTCTGATTTCTGACGGAGTTTTTGCCGAGAAAGTGATAGCAGACTTTTGGCAGTTGATTTTCTGGCATGAAGTTGCTTCATACTTGTTTAGGATCTCCAGTAGAATCTGAAAGCTTTGGTCATTTGTTTTGCAGAAGAACATGGTGTCATCCGCGAACAGGAGATAGTTTAGCTTGGGGCATCCTTTTGCAACTTGTATCCCTGGTAAGGTTCCAGTTGACATTGCTTTCCTACACAACCCTGACTACATTTCACAACAACAACAACACAATCTATTCGACCAAAGTTCGAAAGTCATCCATAAAACCATTAGGTTCAGTTTTTTGTTTCCAAATAAATTCTTCTTTTAGGGTCAGTTTTATTAAAGTTATGAAAAACTGTTTAATACAAAAAAAACATTTATAGTGAAACATTAATGTATTTTTTTAATATGTATGAAAATCCAGAAATCAATCACTTAAAAACGGAGAAATACATATTAAGAAAGCACAAAAATATCTATTATATCCTTAAAATAAAAATTGACTCTTGGTATTATTTATAAGATCTAAAGTTAAATTCAGTAATTAAAACCAAAATTTATATTGAAAACTAATAATGACAACTATTTTAATACAAAAATTAACCCTAAATGACAACTATAAGAAGGTACTTGTAAAACCCTAGCCATGAGAGAGAGAAGAGAGAAAAAAGTGATTTGCGTTTTTTCTCTTTTAGTGTCGGTGTTTTTTGCCAACATCATGAGATGGCTGAATCTAATAGTTTCTATGTTGAACATGAAATTTGGGAGGGTGTTTTGAGTTTTAACCAGAAAACTATGCAAAAAAATTTACCATCTGGATTTTATGTTATTGTGATTCTTTTGTTTGGGTTCATCTTTTATGGGGTTTATCTTCTTTGTAAAAGATATATAGTTTGATTTAACTGATTTTTTTTTCTAGTCAATTCTGGCAATCTATCTGATTTTGTTATGCAGTTTCAAAGTTGTTCAACGCTTGCTTTACCAAAGCTAGCTCTGGAACAAAATTGACATAGATAATCAAAATGAGGAGATTTATCTAAATTAAGAGAAATATTGTCGTATTATCGTAAAACATATAGAAAATTTGGCTGCTATCGTGAATTTAAAAACATCTAATCATCTACCTTAAACTAGAAACAAAATTGTTTTAATATCGTTAATGTATCATCAAAACTGCTTTTCTTTATTTATGGTTTGAAAAATACTGTTAATTTCTCTTGTATTTCATCTAATTAAATTTCTTCTTTAGCGTAAAAAATGACAATCATTTCGAAAGAAAGTATGCCTCAAATTAATTGTTTTCCAACATCATCATGATTTTCATTGATCCTTAAAATTCGCGTTAATTTACTTAATATTCCTCATTCAACATCCTATATCCAATTTTCTCCCAACAACTTATTGAAAGCTCCTTTTTTTGTTGGAGGGGAGACAACGTCCCTCCAATTTATTTAACTAAAAGAGAAAAAGATTACAATGGGATTTGACGTGGAAACGAAGTTCCACCAGAATCCTTAAAAAAAACAGAATGAACAACATTCGGTACAGAATCAAAAGATATAAAACTTAAAGGTAAAATAAACGTAGCTGTAGACGGTTAGCTCATTGAACGCTCTTTTTGACTTTCTAAAAGCCCCACCCCGAGACATTGCATTAACTATTCTTAAAGTCAACCTCTACTCAGTCGACCATCAAATTTCATAATTAGATCAAACATAGTAACGATAATAATTACTAACCGTTTCATTGAATGAAAAGTAAAATGCATATGCCAGCACCACATATATATCATCATCTGCTGTTTCATCTGGCAACTAATTTGCTAAATGTCAAACATATAAATATTTTTGAACAAATACACATTTTGTTTGTAGTAAGAAACTTGTTTTTTGTCATAGTAAGATTAAAATCCATTTAAAACTAAAAATCTATAAACTAATTTAGTTAAAAAAAAACAAAACACCAATCAACCCCTCTATTCTTCAAAATATTACAAAATCTACCAAACTAAATAATTTCATAATCTTCTTCATCCGTTCAAGCCGAGCCAAATACCAAACCGGTCATAGTGGGAGATGTATTCTCCTGCATCGCGGATTGGTTGTGACGGTGCTCCCCTTCGTAAGTTACAATCAGCATCGTTTGATCATCCAATGCTCGTTCCACGTGTTTCCTTGCTGGACATCCTCTAAAGGTACTACACTTGTAATAACCCCTAAAAAAAATAAAAAACAAATCAACACCGTTAGATCTAATGAAGTCAAGATTTATCAACAGTTGATATAGAGAAGGTGTACGATAGTTACCGTGGATGTGGTGAGCCTTTGATTGGTTTTTGTCCGTACTTCCTCCATGAAAACTCGTCTGGTGGAATATCAGCGATCTTTGCACTTATTGCCGGTACTCTCACGGTTCTCTTCATTCGATTTTTCCTGCTGTTTAATTAAATTTAATAACAATATTAACAAAGTAAATTAGTAATTAATTCAATGATTTAACGTGCACCTACTTAGCTAACGTGGATTATATTAAAGTCAACGGTCAAAAGGCAGTTTTGCAATTTTAAAACTTCCCTATATAAAACGACAAGTACCACTAAACTAGTCCTTGTCAGGCGTGCATTCTGGTTTATGTTACTGTCGTTGACCCATTCATTTAAACCGTACTAAACCGGTATAGAAAGTATCAAACCAGATTAACATTATTTTTACTGGAACGAATTAATCAATCAACTAGTAGTAAACCAATCACAACGAGTTATGAGAAACAAATTATGCTGATTTTCACTATAAATACTTTGACCATTCCATTTAAACCATACCAAACCGGTTTTAACCATTTTTATTAAATGAATTGTGAAGTTACTAAAACGAGAGTATGGTCGTGAGTTTAACAATACCTTTTCTTACAGTGGCACTTGCTGTTACCGGAACCGGAGATCTTGCCGGAAAAATCCTGTGATTGATCATGTTCAAAGCATCTCTTTCTATAAGGAAGACCAGCAAGCGGCGGCTTGGCGGAGGAAGCCACCGGAGCTGGAGCAAGAAAGATAGAGGAGCCCTTGGAAACACTTCCGTCTCCAGTAATCGCAGAAGACATGAAAGAAGAGTTAGAAGAGACGCTAAAACTCTCCTTAGCAAACTCCACAACCTCTAAGCTCTTTGTTTTGGCGCCAAATACACTTGGTCTTGTGAAATCTAACGTCACGCTCTGCTGATGTGGCGAAACAAAGCTAACCGGTGCTGGAGTAATAACTGGAGCAGAGATCTGAGCCGGAGGAGAGGAGAGAGCTGGTCCACGTCTGAACCGGGCGTGACCGGTACGGTTAAGGAGAGAAATGACTTTCTTGAATTTAGAGACGGTGAAATCAGTGATTTCAGAGCAGTCAACGTTATTGTGTTCAGGACGGTTAGAGAGGAGATGGATCAGGTGTTCCATGCTTTTAATTCCTTGTGATGCAGCTTCTTGTATAGCCGTTTGATCTTCAATCTTAGGTAATCGCATGATATCAACGGTCATGATGAGAGATTCTTGTTTTGAGAAGATCTGAGAAATTGGAAGATGAGAGACCGAAAGTGGAAGAAGGAAGGAATGGCGTGATATATGGGAGAAGTGAGGGTGACCGGGTGACCGGATGAGTAGGTTATTGGTGGAGTTTAGTCAAATCTGAGGTTTTTGATCTAACGGTTGAGATTAAAGTTGAAGATTTCTAAGGAATAAAGTAAAGTTTGGTCTTCTCGAGTTTGAGGTGTGTGGGTCCGTTTTTGTGCAAAGCAAGAATTTATTTTTATCCTGTCTTCAAAATAAAGGAATTCAGTGCGTCAAGTTGAATTTGGAGAAAATGTAGTAAAGGGATTTCAAACATAATGTTAAATTAAATAAAAGTAATTTCAAAGGAAACATAAAAGAGAAGGTAGTTAAAGAAAAAAATGATGTTTTTTGTTTGTTGAAATGTATGCTAGACACTGTTTTATTGTATCTAGTTATGTACTAACTAAAACTAGATGTAGTACTTAATTGATGTCATTTCATATCATGAAATATATAGTTAAAAACGTATGTTGTAATTTACAAATTTTTATTTATTGACATTATTTCATCCAAATTCAAAAAAAAAAGTGTTGACTTTTGATATATATATATATATAGGTTCCTAACATTTTAATTGTATTTTCTTTCACTTTGAATCAGACAAGTGTTTTCGGTTCTATTCATGCTCTTGGTTTTTTTATTAATCGTATTCTTTTATTGTGAAACAACTAGTAGTACAACTTGCCAATAATATATGGCGCGCACACACACAAACACTCATATATGCAATATGCAACATATTTTATTATTGCAATGTCTTTCTAAAATTAAGTCAATTTTTTGTAGGGCATTGACAAAAATAATACATATATAAATATATATAATCGTTATTAGGAAAACTTAACTGCATTGACAAGTTCTGACCGAAAAATATTCTGCATAAATTAGCATAGGTTTTGTTAATTTATATTAAAAAAAATCAGATATTCTAAACTTTTACTAGCCTTCTAGAAAACGTCTTGACTGGGAAAATTAGTAAATGAGAAATAAACCTTTCTTGACTTTTAATTTACCTAATTAATCTACACAAATTGTAGAACAATTAACAATCATTAATAGAAATTAAACAGCGACAACCGTTGACTATAGTATTATTATTAGTCTAGTCTTTAGTTGAGAACAGCGATAAAAGAATAAACGACAAAGCAGGAAAAAAAATTAAAGTAAAAGTGATCACATGGACCCAGTTCTTTAAAACACAGATCTATTGACCACCTCGGTAACTGGGTGTTCCCGGTTAAGTATTATCTGAACCGTTGATAACCAAGAGTTTGATCCAACGGTGGATCTGTAAACTGTGGAGTTGACTCTACGAATATTATTCTCTTTAACTTTCTTATTTTATTTATGGGGAACCTAAAAATCTCTACAATAACAATTGGCATTCCGACACGTGGCATCTGGGCTGACTCATAATTTATCACCTGTCCACAAGTCTTTTTAAAAAGAAAACAATAAAGCAAATTTCAAGTTGACAAAAATTTGGAAAAAATACAGTTGAAACTAGATTTTAGAAAGAACTTCATTGATATTTCAACTAAATTAAAACAAAAAATATCTACATCAAATGAACAAATTTTAATTGATCTTTTTTTTGTCTACAACCAATAATTAAATTAAAAATATCACCAAAATCAGAAATCCAATTTGGCACAAGAGTATTTACAAGAAAGAAAACTAAAGATCTATAACGTACATAACAGAACGGTTAATAATGCAATTTTCAGAACAAATTTGATATTGTTCATTTGACTCCATAACTAAGTTCTACTAGGTTATGACGCTAAACTCACTTAAACTAGATTAGATCGGTTAATCAAGTGATGTTCAAGAAAAAAATCAATATAAAATTAATAATTACTTATTTATTTTAGATCATGTCTTAGATACAAATTTTGATAACGTATATAATTGAATTTCTATTAGAATTTTTATGTTTTTTCAGAGTCGGGCACATGAATCTCATGCGCGGCGATTTCTCTCCCAAACCACCGCTGGAGCTCTCTCTTCTGCTACCCATTTTGGCTCGCCTCTCCGGTCCGATTTCGACCGGTACCGCGAGAAAGCAATCATCACATTTACTTTTGTCGTTTTTCTTGTACTTGATTCTCTCTAAACTACTAGGTTTGCTTACTTGGCATTCGGATGAAAAAAAATAAAGATGGGTGTAATTTGGGCTTCTACTCTAAACTTAGGATCGATGAAATGGTTGTTTCTTCTATTTATAAACTTGCTCTTGGACAGCTGCAAAATCTTGATTATTGTGGCGTCTCAAATGTAAGAAAATGTCTTAGTTATACATTTGATTTGTTCTCTTGGACTTACGGTAATGTATCATTTGTCATGGGTCTACATGTTGGTTTGTTGATGTGCTCTTCCTTGCTTGGATTTTGGTTTTGGTTGCTTTATACTTGTGCACTAGAAGATATAGTAAGACTAATTGTGTTCGTTGGTTTTCGTGGTTACATCTAACTCGTGGTGAAACTATATTAGCCAACTGTGAGAAGAACTTGGTAGGCTAAGCTACCACTGAACACTCATTTTGGTTTGCGAGGTTTTTTCTTTATGTTACCTCATTGAAATTGTTCATCAAATCGAGCTCATGTAATGCGAAAGGAGTATGTGTTCGAAGGCTTGGAGAACTTTGCCACCATGTCTCCACTAAAAGGTTTCTAGTGCCACGGGTTAGTATAATTGGCTTATGCGGTTTGCTTGTGCATCCTCATTCATTCAACTGATTTGGGACGAAGCACAACGTCATTATTTAGTGGGCGGACTAAAAACTTTAGCAAATTATGCTTCCATGTTTTTATATTTTTATTATTATTATTATAAGACCATTGTATAAATTTATAAATTTGTTTTGTAAATCTAAAACATTTTCATTCTAATAAAATATTTACTTTCTAGTTAAAAAAAACTATAAAATCTATATCGAATTGTGTCCTTCATATATCACTATTCAATCATGAGAAATTTTGAGAATTGCCACTTTCAACATGCCACTTTATAAAAATGCCACATGTGAAAGCACTTTCACAAGAATGCCACAACTTAATGATTATTAAATAAGATTTTTTTTCTCTTTTTCTTTGATTTCTCTCCTCTTTCTCTTTCTATTAGATTTTTTTTTATCTATCTCTCTTCCTATAAACTAAATTTTCATCAAATTTCATATTCTTCTATACAAAAATTCTGAAATACATTGATGGTGAGAAAAATTTGAATACGAAATTGAATCTTGTATACTTTTTTTATCTGATGGATTTAAAAAGAAAAAAAAAGAATATTCTAGAAAAAAACACATATGTAAACCCAAACGCAAACACAAAAACGTTTTTAAATATTTGAGTTTGGGTTGACTATTTTACATTTAGGGTATAGTTTTTAGGGGTAGGGTTAGGGTTTATGGTTTTATTTACATAATAAAACTTTTAAAACTGTCTTACAATTCTCTTTAAAACGATTATAAACTGTACAAAACGTTTATAAACCTTACAAGCAAATTTATAAACCATACAAAATGTTTATAAGGTTTTGTTAAATTTCATATGCAAACCTAGACGTAAAACACCAAAAAGTTTTAAATTTTTTGGGTTTGGGTTAAATATTTTACACTTAGGGTATAGGTTTTGTGGTAGGATTAGGGTTAGGGTTTATGGTTTTTATTTATATTATAAAACTGTTAAAAATGTATTACAAATTTCTTCTAAAACGCTTATAAACTGTACAAAACGTTTATAAACCTTATAAAATGCTTATACACTACACAAATTGCTTATAAACCATAGAAATAGGTTTAAGGTTTATAAGGTTTATAAACCTTATAAAGTGTACAAAATGTTTATAAATTATACAAAATACTTATAAACCTTATAAAAAATTATAAGGACCAGTGACAAAAAAAATAATCCGTCAAAACCCATAAATAATCAAAAACCAGATGTAAAACCCTAATTTCTACCAAAAACGAATCAAAAACCCATATTTGCAACACTAATCAAATAAAACCAAATTTACAACAAAAAGTGACAAAATCCGGATCTATATCTGGATCCATATGAGATATATATATATATATATATATTCATATTTGTTTTGTCTTCTTCAACATCATAGAGAAAGAGCCACAAATCAAATAAACCTAGATTTACAATAAAATTTGACAAAATTGAATCTAAATCTAATTTTTTTTGCCTTTTTCAACCTCATATAGAAGAAGAGACAAATCAAATAAACCTAAATTTACAACAAAACTCACAAAATCGAATTTAGATCTATATGAGAGAGAGAGAAATCTTCATTGTTGTAGAGAAAGAGGAGATAGAGAAAGAAAGAGAAGAGAAGGGGAAAGAGATCTCAAGATCTCCATTGTTGTTGTAGAAAAATAGAAGAAAAGAGAAAAAGAAGAGAGAGAGAAAGAGAAGAGAGAGGAAAAGAGTGAGAAAAAAACAGAAAATGAAATTGTTTACTTCCGTGTTTTTGCAATGGGTAATTTAGTCATTTTGGACAAAATTGGTGGCATTTTTGTGAAACCAATTTTCAGTAGGGCATGAATGAATAGTAATAATTCAAAAGTGGTATTTTTGCAATTCACCATTCAATCATATATTATAGATATGAAAACAAAGCATAAGAATAGATAAAAAGAATTATCGTTTCTCTAATTTCATAAAAAAACAATAGATAACAGATTTAGAAAACTTCTTAAAAAGTGTTACGTGTGCAGAACACACCTTAAGGTGTAAATGAAACATTTGTATGCAATTTGTCAATGGAATGCATTATGTCAATGGAATGCATTATAAATTAGTTACATGGGGGTCATTGACCCGACCGACAAATATATTATTGTCGTGCACGTCTCATTATTCTTTTCTTTCTATTTTACAAATTTTGACATCCTTTTTTCTTCTTTCATGATAACGTTTTTCTGACGTCCTACGTGATTTTATAATGTAATTGTAAAATCATATCTCCACTATACTAATTTCGTGTTATTTTGTTTTATAAATAAACATAAAATCGGCAACAAATGTCAACATTTCTCCAATCCAACTTCCAACTATATCACGTTGAATCCACTCTAAATTTCTCCCACTTCTCTTAAAACATCTTTTGCAGAATGTCTAAATTTAATGATTAATATTAGTATATACGTTATGTCATCACTCATATTTAAACATGTATATTACAGACAAATGTTTTTTTCTAAAATGATTGTATTAATCATTACATGCGATATTCTATGTACAGCTAGAAATGATGAAAACTATTTGGCCGGCAAAAAAAAAATTATAAAAGCTTTTTTTTGAAAAAGAATAAAAACTATTTCAGAGAGAGGAATTGAAATGTATTCATAGTTTCTCTTCTTTTTTTTTTGATTGATCGATTCTTTTGCCTCGAATCTTATGTTAGGAAAGTATATGTCTAAAACAAATGAATCTGTACTCGAAAAAACAATACAGTTCATTTTCAAATAAATTAAGAACGATTTAAAGAATAAATCAAATACCAATTTCCACATATTGACACTTTATTCGGGTCTTTAAATTGTTTTGTGAGCAAATGAAAAATAGATGTTGCATGGTTACATATTTACATTTCATGTTGTATCAATTGACATGGTACAAACGAAGCTTCATTAATGTTTAGTTGCTGTTTACGTGTTCCAACCACTATGGTATTATTTAGTAATGATACGGATTCATATTATTTCTACTTGGAAATTCAATTATTAGTTAGTAGATGATAATTTGACCCAAAAAAGGTTAATAGATGACAAAAAAATGTAGAGATTTAAAAATAAAATACAATATGGAACCATAATGTATAATTATTGTTATTTGATTTTCATATCAAAGATACGGAGAAAAGATTTGGGCTTTGCTTAGCTGTTGAAATAGTTCATAGAAGTCAATGTAAATATATACACTTATTTAATTGAAAAAGTATAGAAACTAACTTTTTTGTCCATGATTACTACTTATTAGGTCCGATTGGTAACGTAAAGATATACAAGTTTTTCAACTGTAAGTAGGAGTTGTAAACTAACTTCTACCAATCTACCCGATTGGTATTAATATGTTCCAAGTGTTAGAAGAAAAAATGGAGAGAAAGATGAACCGATGAAAATGGAAAATTATGTTATTCTCTTTTCATCAAGTTTGTTACAGAGCCTCTTTTCATCGATTTTGATTTACACATACATTACTAGATACTAAAGTAAACCATCTAACCTATTCTTTTTGGAATTACGATCTCATACTTTCTAATATCATCTTTCAAGATGCCCAAAAAAATTGAAGATAAAGCCATTTTGTCAATAAGAATCTTGAATTGAGTAGGATACAATGTTTGGTAAAGATATCCACGAGTTGCAGATATGTGAAAACATGTAATGCTTTGATTAATCCACTTAAAACTTTATCCCCCACTATATGACAAACAAAGTCAATATGCTTGGTTCTTTAATGAAAAACCGGGTTGTTGTCATAAGGGCTATTTTTTTACTTCCAAAAGATGAGAAAAGGGTCAAGAAACTATAATATCCATCAGTGGATCATTTGGTGTGTGTGTGTACATGATGCCCAATGTGCATATGTGAATCCCAACAATGTGGTGCTGAATTTGAGGAACCATTGTCTAAAGGTTATTTTAAGTCATAGAGAGACTTATTTAGCTTGCATACTCATTACGAAGCAATGTTTCACCTTGTTTTGGTGTATAACCAAGAGACAAGGTCATGTATGCCTTCACGGTGGTCATTTGTGTAACAGGGAAAATGTATCAACAAAATCAAATTCCTTTTGTTGAATATATCCCTTGGCAACCAATTTGGCCTTATTAACGTTTCAAACTCCCATTAGTCTAAAACTTTATTTTGTAAACCCCTTTGCATCGAATGGCATGCTTATTTGGAGGCAAGCAGCAAATCATCCTATTTTGAGTGCACCGAAAGGCATGCTTGTGTATGTTCTTTGAAGATGTTGAACTATAATAAAGATATCCAAAGACATGAATTCCTCTTTTTTTTGGTCAAAAAGACATGATTTCCTCTATAATCAGGTTTTTTGGAAGTATGAAGTTGAAAGGGACCTTATCTTGTAACAAAGGTATTGTGAGACGATTGATGAAAAAGATATATGTAAACAGTGTTCCAAAGGAAATGTAGCTTGAAATATGAGAGATTTGGCCAAATTCAGAACGTGTTGGTGCTTCACTTCAACAACTGGATTATGTACTTCTAGAGTCTCAGACATGAATGGGACGAATTAATGCTTTTAACGCTAAACAAATCCACAAAATTTTAACTTTGGCGCGTTATCTGATCTAACATCTTTGACTACAATCTTCTAATGAGTTTCAATCACGCTCATAAAATAATTAAAAAATACCTTAAGAACCTCAGCCTTGATTCACATTAAATAGATCCAACATCCAAGTGACACGAGTATGGTCATCCACAATGGTGAGAAAGTACATATATCCTTTTACAGCAGACACAATGAAAGGACTCCTAATGTATATATGTAGAAGTTCAAAGGCTACAACATGTGATTCTTGGAATTAAAGGATAAGTAAATCGTGGAAATTTATATCTCAAATATATTTAGAAGGTATGATTGGATCAATGATTTATAGTTAATTTCACAAAATAACTGAAATACAATATGACCAGAGCATAAATATATTGAAAAAACAAATTGACGAGTCTGCGCAAAGACCATGATGTTCTCTTTGGTAGTGCATCATATTACCAACTGCAATTCAGTCAATTTTTTTGTGACATTTAGAACAAAGTGCTTCCAAAATATGACCTTAATTTTGATTAATCGACTAGAACCATATCTCAACAATTCCACAAACTTTAGTCAGGATCTAATATTCCCATTAAAATGTAAGCAACATATCATCTTCATCCCACAAAAAATTTAGAGAACTAATAACCATTTCCCCTGTTGCTTACCAAATAATTCGAGAGATCCACTATTGGTAAGAGTAAATCCATAGACACGGATGGAAAATGCTTCTCAGGTAAGGAAAAGCATGATTAAATAAATATTTACACCTTACAACTTATTTGACTGAGAAAGAGATAATGTACGTAACAGATTTAGATTTTTCTCGTAACAAACAAAATAAATTTCAAAGACGAAGACCTGTTGCTGTTTGACTGTTTCCACCTAAAGGCAACTAAAACCTCAAAAAAACCTTACAAAATCAGCCTCTTCATTTTACCAAGGAAACCACTAAGGAAAAATAAGAAATATTTTCTTGAGCAGATCATTAACATGAGCTCGAGTAACAGTTTCTCTCTTTTGACTCTTTTCTCTCTTCTACTTTTTCTATCCTTCATTCAGCTGCTCTCCCAGTTTTGAGGTCTTGTCAGAGGGAATGTGGAGGAATCAAGATACCGTACCCATTTGGAATCGGAAAGGGTTGCTATCTCGAGAAATGGTACGAAATTATATGTGTTAAGACCTCTGCTTCAGGGAAACTTGTCCCTTTTCTTCCCGTAATTAGCAAGGAAGTTGTGAATATTGCTCTTTCAAGTGAGGCCGACTATATTCCCAACTCTGTTCGCATAAAAAATCTTTTAGCTTCAAAAGGGTGCTCCAGCCACGGAGAAGAGCTTGGATCACTTTTGAATTTGACAGGTACCCCTTTTTACGTTAGCCGCAAAAATATACTATTAGCGTCAGGTTGCAACAACACGGCGTCATTGACGAATGTCGAGCCAAGCATGGTTGGATGCAAGTCTAGTTGCGGCAAAGAAGACCATACGCCTACAAAAGACTATCTTGCATTAGTCAGGTGTTATGAAAACGGCCACAGCTATGGCACTTGTAACGAAACATGCATTAATACGGAAAAAGAGTGCAATGGTATCGGGTGCTGCCAGACAAACATCGTTTCTGGAACTCAACAGATTGTTGGTGTCAAGATAAGTGATAGCAACACAACAAGGGAAGGGTGCAAAGTTGCCTTCTTAACAGACGAGACTTACTCTTTGTTAAGTGGATCTGATCCGCAAAAGCTACATGCTAAACAATATGCTACGGTTGAGCTAGGATGGTTCATCCAAACAAGGAATCTTTCATACATAGGTTCTTTGGGTTGCGATAATACGGAAAGAGATCCTAATTACAAAATAAAAATAAGTTGTTTTTGCGACTACAATTCTAGTGCAAGCTATGCAAGTTGTAGATGCAATAAGGGTTTTAGAGGCAACCCGTACGTTCTAGGCGGATGCAAAGGTTAGTAAATGTGTTTATAACTCATGTTTTTATCCAACTCTTCTATAAGCATGCATGACCATGATGCATGATAAAGTATACCTCTGATTAAAATTTCATTGCTTTTTCTTGGAAAAAAAACCAGATATTAATGAATGCCTTGAAAAAAGAGACGGTTATGGAAATACCGTAAGCTGTGGGGGCGGAGCAAAGTATGTCAATTTGGTGGGAACTTTTGACTGTGTGTACACAAATCACCGTCCCGGTCTTGCTATTGGTAAATCGTAAAACTATATATTTCAAATACATGCAGGGGTGTATTTAATATAGAATTTGGAGAGATTTGTATTAAAATGACAAATTCTTTGTTACTCAAACATGAATTTTAAAACCTCATTTAGAATCTAGTGTTATGAACTTGTGATTTTGAAATCCACTTCAAATCATATGTTATTGGAAATGTTTTAAGTAGTGGATTTTAATGTGTTTTGGTTGATTTTTTAGTTAAAATCTAACAAAGCAAATATCATATTTTTATATGGGATTCTATAGTATTTCAATTAAAATCATAATAAGTTCCAAAATCACCCAAAATAATCTAAAAACTCAATTAAAATCACATCCTCTCAAATACTAGATTGAATACCCCTGTAAAGATTTTGTCAATGGTGACGATTCACATGTTATTTTATCATTTTTTTCTTTGGTTTTGCGTGGGTTTGGTAGGGATTGGTGCGAGTTTCGGCTCATTGATATTTGCGGGCGGGATATACTTGTTATACAAATTTATTAGAAAACAGAGGAAGTTAAACCAAAAGAATAAATTCTTCAAACGTAATGGGGGTCTATTGTTGCAACAACAATTGATTTCAACGGAAGGCAACGTCGAAAAGACAAGAGTGTTCACCTCGAAAGAATTGGAAAAAGCAACCGAAAACTTCAGCACAAATAGAATACTTGGCCAAGGAGGTCAAGGCACGGTGTACAAAGGAATGCTTGTCGATGGTAGAATTGTAGCAGTGAAGAAGTCCAAAGTCGTGGACGAAGACAATCTAGAAGAGTTCATTAATGAGGTTGTCATTCTTTCGCAAATCAACCACAGGAACATCGTGGAACTCTTGGGATGTTGTCTTGAGACAGATGTCCCTGTTCTCGTCTACGAGTTTATTCCTAATGGTAACCTTTTCGAACATCTTCATGAGGACTTTGATGATAACACGATGGCTACTTGGGATGTGCGTCTCCATATTGCTATAGATGTTGCAGGAGCTCTCTCATACTGCACTCCTCTGCATCGTCTCCAGTCTATCACAGAGACGTCAAGTCTACAAACATAATGCTAGATGAGAAACATCGAGCCAAGGTATCTGATTTAGGAACTTCAAGATCAGTAACGGTGGATCATACACATTTGACAACCGTAGTTTCAGGTACGGTGGGATATGTGGATCCAGAGTACTTCCAGTCTAGCCAATTTACAGATAAGAGTGATGTCTATAGCTTTGGGGTTGTGCTAGCGGAGTTAATCACTGGAGAAAAATCGATTTCTTTCTTGCGGTCTCAAGAAAATAGGACATTAGCAACTTATTTCATTCTTGCAATGAAAGACAATAGACTTTTCAACATTATCGATGCTCGAATAAGAGATAGTTGCAAGTTGAATCAAGTGACAGCTGTTGCGAAAATTGCTCGAAAGTGTCTGAATTTGGAAGGAAGGAAACGACCAAGCATGAGAGAAGTATCGATGGAGTTGGAGAAGATTTGTTTGTCTCCCCGAGATATGCAGCCACATGAGTATGTTAGTGACAACGAGGATGAAAAGGACGAAGGTGTCGTGGAAGTTAACATAGGGGAAAAATCAAGGAACAACATTATTGTTACTGCTCCAGCTTCTCAATACGTTGTTGTTGCACCGACTTCGTCATGGTCAGATGTTGAATCTTTGTTTCCTCTTCAAACAGGGTAAAACTTCAAATTGTGTATCAATGTATAATATCATTTCTTAGCTTTTTATGTACGTTCTAAGTAGTGAGTTGTCTGTGTGAACTTATTTTTATTTAATGTCTCTAAATGTGTAATAACGAATCTTGTTCTTATCACTATATACTCATATACATTTCCAAAGCTTTTGATATATGTATAGCCGTATATGATTTTTAATAGTGACACATTGCGACGTGGTCAGATATGGAACCATTGTTTCCTTCTAAAAATAGTTATGAAAGTATGAAACATGAAGCAGAGCACTATGTAACAGAGCACCCCACAAAGAAGTCACAACTCTGTTCTAAAACCCTAACCTTGCAGACAACAATTACAGAATTAACATGTAAAATTGATTGATAAATCTTTTACTCATAAATTATGCTTAGACCAGAATAAATGCTTCTAATTGCCGACAATAATGAAGTCAGATATTCCGAAAAATATCTTGCAATTGCGAGGAAGAATCTCTAGTATTCAATTTTTGGATTCTCCAAAATTGTTTTTGATCTAAAGATTTGTTTCAATTTTGAAAATTTAGTGATAGAATTGTTCATCAGGTTATTCTTTTTTTTTTTGTCAAAGACTTATATTAAACTTAGAACTTCAAGCGGTTTACAACCAGAGCAAGGCTCGACGGTGAAATGGTTAACAAAAACATTGCAATACATAAAAATATAGAAACATGAAAGGGCGGTGCTTTCTCGATGTCGTGAAAGAGCTTGTGGGAAAGCTTTCTCCGAATCCTTAAG
The DNA here is from genome assembly GCA_900128785.1 of Arabis alpina. NCBI lineage: Eukaryota > Viridiplantae > Streptophyta > Magnoliopsida > Brassicales > Brassicaceae > Arabis > Arabis alpina. The sequence goes on from LT669793.1 coordinate 26,106,737, forward strand.
ACGAACGCTTGAAGTAGCAGTAGATAGTCGGAATGTGCTCCGACGTTGATACATCTCGTTGTGAGAGTTGGGAGCGGTCATAAAATGCCGTCTTTGAACAAGTTATTCAAATAGTAAAGTTTGTTTGCTGGGCAAAAAAAGCTGTGAACATAGTAAGTAATGTGTAATGTCACTTGGTTAAATGTTTAGTTTTTGAACCAACAAGACAGGTTATGATTTTCACCAATTCCTTTGTATAGAACAAGACTCAAACCATATAATAAAAGTTTTATTTTCTTTTTAAACAAGTTTTTATTTGTATTCAACAGTTGACATCTTGTAACCAAATTTAATGTTTAATTTTATTTCAATGGACAACTACCAAGTATTACTTGGTCAGGATACTCCTTTGCATTCCCTTTGGGATTCTCTTCAAACCTCCGGAGACTAAACTGCTTCATCTCATCTCCTCCTCCTCCGGTCTCTCCCTCCGTCGCTAGCTCCGCTAGTATCCTCCCCACCGCGGGCGCCATCTTAAATCCATGACCGGAAAACCCGCCACCAACAACCACATCTCTCCCTAACTCCCCGCCAAGAAAATCAATGACGAAATCCTCGTCCGGTGTCATCGAATACATACAAAGCTGAGTGGCCACAGGTCCTTCTGAATCAACCATCCCTCCAAATCTCTCCTTAATCCACTCTTTAAGCTCTTCTAGCTTCACTCCTGTTCCCCATGGCCTCTTATCCGGATCGCACAAGTAACCACTGTGTACCGCGACTTTGATCAATCCCGGATACTCGAGGGACGGAGTTCCGTACACGTACGGAACTCCATAAGACGCAAAAGTCGGAAACTCTCCGTCTATTGTGAATTTCTCCTCGTGGCCTTCTTTGATTCTCCAATAACACACGGTCGTCTCAAGCGGCTCCACGGGAAAATCAATTCCAGCCACGGTTTTCACCAGCTTACCTATCCATGCACCCGCGGTTACAATGCATTTTTTACCGTGGAATCTCTCTCCTTTAACCGTACAAACAATTACCCCTTCCCCGTTTTCACCATCTCTCTTTATGTTTGCTACTTTGGTGTTGTCTCTCAAAACAGCACCGTGTCGAAACGCGAGCGTCTGGAACATGGACACGGCCTTGGTGGGTTTGATAACTCCACCAAGGTCCGTGGAAACTCCTATCCAGTTCTCCGGGATACTAATCCTCCCGGAGAAATATTCGGAGACTGCTTGTGAGTCCATAACACGGTGAGCTAGGCCATGTTTGCGACATGTAGCAACTACAGAGAGGAGGCTCTGCTCATCTGCACGGCCCATGTCGAATTGTTGGGTTGGGTAATGGACTTTGTATCCGATCTCGGACTGAGCCTGAGCCCATAACCTAGTCGATTCGGTGACCATGTCATAGTAGTAATCCTCAGGGTAAGTGGCACGTATGGTACGTGACTCGCCGTGTGAAGAACCACGGTGGTGGAGGAAGTCGAACTGCTCTAAGAGGAGAATCTTGTGACCTTTTTTGGCCAGCTGATACGCGGCCGAGCTTCCCATTACTCCTGCTCCAACGACAATCACGTCGAATCTGCCGTCTCCGGAATATTCCATGACGAGAGAAAATAGAATCTAATTAGAGAAAACAAAGAAAGAAGAGGGTTGATGTCAGAGAGGTGTATGGTTGTTGTTGTTGCTCTTTTAAAGCAGATTGTGTTTGACAAATAGACAAAACTCAAAGTATAATCACCACACTACCCTTAGCTTGTGTCACATTCTTTTTTTTTTTTTTTTTTTTTTATTTATTTGATCAAAAAAAAAAAATATGTAGCTAGTTCATAAAACTTTTGAGATTTGATTTTTAAAATTTATATGGTTGTTTCAACAGAATATTCGAATTTATCACGGTCCCTTAATTTTCCATCGTTGATCAGCTAATAGTTATCCACAGTTCTAGACTTCTAGCCTATAGTTTAAACTTTAACGTCATCTCCCTAATTCTAAAGATTTCAATTAATGTCGATTATCTCCTAATACCGTTAATCTCTAAGATTTTGGTAAGTATGTTGTCCCAAGCAATCTCGAAATTCAAAGTTGGTTTTCTTGAATCTTAATACTACATATATATTTAACTTCTAAGATATTTTTCAGAATCGTGAGGATGCATGTGAGTTTTTCGAAAAATGCAAAATGAAACTTTTCGGTCCAGAAGTTACGTTCTAACAAGTGTGCGCTTCATGTTTGGATTGATTTAACTGGAGGATCATGACCTTCGGGTTTATTGGTCCGAAAGGATTGCGCAATGGTTATCCCTTTTACATGTGGATAAAACTTTTACTATGGGGTATGAAATGCGTTTTTGCATATAAGTGTGCGCTTTATTAAACTATTACTCCTAGTTATAATATTTAGCCCATAAAACATAATTTATGTGTGATTTTGCTAGAATCATAATTTACATGAAATATAAGACCTTTAAACATCAAGACTATACATAATAGAATCATATAAATGTTAGCGGATATTTTTTTCATCGTAGCGGAAAGATATTAGTGAACGGCTTTCTAAATAGAAAATGAAAAACCCTAATATTTGACATAAGAGTTTATGTTTTTCTCCTTTTGCCTATATACTTTTGTTAAGTGTTGTATTTTTAGATATATTTAAGATGAACTAAATGCATATATTTATAGGCTAAGAAAATATCTAATTTCTCGTTTTCATATTAATTTTTCCATCAAATTATAAATTCATTAGGAATTGACTCTTTCATTTGTAATTTAATTGGTCACCAAATATATTAAAAAATAACAAATTCATTAGAAAACAAACTATAAAACCAATCTAATAAGAAAATGAAATATTCCATATAGTCTACTACTTGGACGTTAATAAAATCCAATAATATTTTCTTTCGAGAATCATAAGACTAGTATACTATCTTATACTTTTAATTTTCATTTGGTCATCATTAATGTCTTAGCTTACATTTGCTCCAAGTTTGAGAAATATTCCTTACATTAGCTCCAAGTGGAATCGAGCATTTGTATCACTTAAATGAAGTAAAAATGGATGTATATTCGAGATTTTCATGATCTTTAACAAAAACTAAAATAAAATAGCGGGATGATAGCAATTATAAAAGGAAGACATTGACACAACTGTAAAATTGTGATGTTGAAGTTCTTGACTAATTATAGTCTTTAGGGAATATTGTGGAATGAATATAGAGTCACTTCGCTCTTTTCTTAGTGCTCACCATTCCTTTTGTTTGTGGTAAAGACATATCCCTTATCCACTGGTTATTAGTTTATTAACAAAAATCTTATATTTTCGTGAATGGACGGACACTCGGAAAAGAATATTCCTATGTTATAACATTTATAGGAACCACTCGTACACTAGATTATTAAATTTTTGTAAATATAATTTGTTTTCGATTGCCATTTTAAAAAATCGTTAGTTGAGCTTGTCTCTATCTGAATCGGAAAAATTAAATAAAAAGAATAATCGTTGTCGTCATACTTCAAAACTTCAAGTGGATTATCGACGACATTTCAACAATATACACAGAAGCTAAAAATCAATCTAATCTAGTCCTATCATATCCCATCCCCGAAAAGTGGAGGCTTGCTTCAACAAAAATACGCAATAAATAGTAAATAAATAACTACAAAACATAAATCATTTTCTTCTTCTTGGGAATATGATTGGTTAATCCCAAACTAATGTTTCCATTACACATTGTCACGTCAAGTTTCTTTGCTTTTATAAGCACGGTTAAGTGAATTGATTTGAAAGGGAAACTTAGAAGTGATGAAGTTCGGGAAAACGGCCAATTCCCCGTGAACTCATGAATTCCCGTTTTTTTCATATACGAACTATTGAAACCCGCCAAAACCCACATAAACTACATTTATATTTGAATTTACCACATGATCTATTAAAATTCAGTCAATTTACACAAAACTACACAAAATCGTAAACGGAGTTAGTAACCCGTTAACGGTTAGTGACGTATATAACATGTTGGCTCTGATTGGGATTTTGTAAATTTTTTTAGTTACTTAGTGAATAAAACGACGTCGTTTTATGACGTTGTTAATTTTTAATGACATATTTTGTAATTTGGTTCTGTTTTAGTACCCTCAAAACCACATTCAAGTTACAGGTTTTAGTACAATAAGACAACATAAAACGAAAACTTAATTGTAATCCTTGAATCCAAAATACATAAAATCATCATAGTAGATTAGAATTCACATCATATCTGCAACACAATCGTACTAAAAACCGCAAAATACGTAATTAAAAATGACATTGATCTTCCTAAAAATACATAATACATTACTTCAACACCACCAACCGACGATGGATCAACCTGAAAGAAAGACTAAATCATGAAACCAAGACATGTAGCAAATCATAAAGAAGACTAAAATCAGGCTTACATTAAGATTAGTCTAAGACTTGGCTTTGCATGTGTTGACTTGATCCTTCACCAAAATCAAGTTGATTTTGTGGCACATTCTTCTTCTTTGATGGTCGTACATGGGCTCCCAACTTCGTGCACCTTCTTATGTTATGACCAACATCTCCACAATTTCTACTCTAGCTTCTTCAGGAAACTGAAATTGATGCTCAGTCTCATCTCTCTCATTCTGCATTCTCTCATTCTCCACTCTTTCATTCGGCATTCTCTCATTCTCCACTCTTTCATTCATCATTCTCGTTATCAATTGTCTCACTATATCTATCAATAACAGGCTCCATATATATATATATCAATTGACTTGGTCCAAATTGAAGCGTTACACATCTTCTAAAAGTTCCCATCACCATTTGTCATTCTTCTTCTGTCTTCTATTTCATCAAAAGGGACCTTGTAAGAAACTATCTAACCATATAAATTAAAAGTAACAACTGCTTCTTCACTGTAAAAAAAAAACAAATTGAAAACCAAGTTAAACTCTTTGACACATTTCATCAAACACTTGGTAGACATGTAATAATCTCACTCTATAGTCATGAAAATCGAACACAAATGGCAGTATAAACTTATAAATAACCGAAATACTAGACAAAAACTACAATACTTCGCAACCAAAACTTATACTCAACAAATCAAACTCGATTTACCTCATCTTCAACACTTGGAGAAACACGTATCTAAGAAGACACGTTTCTGAATTGATTTGATTCGAGACTCACAAAAAACTCTGATTTCTCTCTATATCCCAATCTTTCAATCTCTCAATCTTTCTATCTCTCGGTCTCTTTATCCTGCATGGCCTCAAATTTTCATTCTCAAACGATAAGAACGATAAGAATTCCAAAAAAAAACCGATAAGAACCCTAAATTTTGTTCCCAAATTTAAAACGAAACGACAACATTTTGTTATTAAGTTACTCAAAAACAAATTGACTTCGGTTAACTCTAAACCAAATTGAACCCCGTTTGCCATGTGTGTTCCATGTCAAAATCTGTTAACGGTAAATTGACTGAATTTTAATAGATCATGTGGTAAACTCAAATATAAATGTAGTTCATGTGGGTTTTGGCGGGTTTCAATAATTCGTGTATAAAAAAGCGGGAATTCATGAGTTCATGGGGGAATTGGCATTTTTCCCGATAAAGTTCTAATATATGACTTAGCAGCTAGAGGTCCTTGTCTAACTTAGAAGTGAGAAAGTTCTAATATACTCTTCTCGTTCCTTAAAGATAGATATTTAAGGTTATACACATTTATTAAGATAACGCATTGATTTTTACGATATACAATTTCCAATAAAGTTTAACCAATAGTGTTTCAATATTTAGTGTTTCAATATTTGTTTTGAAATTTGTAAAAATACATAAAAAACAGTAAAAAATCTATCTTTCTAAAACAATTTTTTATAAAAATTTATCTTTTTGGAACGAAAGGAGTATGACTTAGCCGCTAGAAGTCTTTGTCTTTTTATTTATCTGATTTATATTAAAACGAAGAACAATATCTGAAAGCAAAAAGCAATAAAGGCAAATAAAAGAATACAGAGAACAACTAGAAGAAGAAGAAGAGGAACAAAACATAATGTCAAACAACTAAACACAACAAAACAATCGACTTTTCATAGAAATTTTTGCTTAAACTGTGTCCAAAACCAAAAGCTAGAAACAAAGAAACTTCTTTGTTGTTGGTAGAGTTTGATTTTGAACATTTCTTGTGTCAGATTTAGAGTTAAGTACGTCAAATCTGGTATAATAGATTTATCTTTTTAATTTGTTTCGTTTTGACAGATTGGAGATGTTACACGCTATAACGAGAACGCCAAAACGTCATTACTCCACATAGAAAGAACCCCATATTTCCCCCATTTGGTAAAAAATCAAACTTTAAAGGCTATATCAATCAATCATTTGATTAATTGATATTTACTTCAATTTATTTGTTTATTGTATTAACATTTTATACCATCATTCCTAACTAATCAAAACTCTATGTAAAGCTCTTGTCATCTTTCTCTCTAAATCATCTTTGAATTGAAAAAAAACCGAGTTTATATTCTTTAAGCTTCTAACTTATTTTTCTTTGTTTTGCTAAGTATTTTGGTAGATTCCATTACTTAGATAACATGTGAGTCTTTGTTTTTGTATGGATTCACTAAGGCTTAGAATTGTGTTTTTATCATAAAAGCATTCTACAATTTTGTGTGGAAACTTTGACCCATCAAGCTTGTCAACTCTCGACAACCATGTGATCACTTCGATTAGTGGATTCCAATCTTATATCGTTTGTATCAAAGATAAAAAAAGTCTCCTAATGTTATAATTGGATTTGTGATAACAAACCCGACCCACTCCTGGCCCGATCAAAACACGCCTTTTAGTCTCAGGAAAAGGCAAACATTCTGGTCTTTGGCCGAATATAGGATTAGACCCATTCGGAGCCCAATCCAGCATGGAAAATGGGCCTACTAGCATAAAAGCCCACACGTGTAAATGATAAGCTTATTCGGAGCTGAGACTGAAGCTTGGAACGAGTCAACGGAGGAACTTGGACTCGTTCCAGCCCCTAGATTTCTGGAAGATCGAGCCAGAACATGCCGAGATACGCTGAGTTAACCCGAAGCTTTCAAAGCTGGAGAATAGAGCTGGAAGGAGCTATAAATATGAAGAGAATAGGCAGAATTTACCCAACTTTTGACACGTACACACGACTAAAGACTAAGTCAGCTCACGCTTACTTATCTCTTGCATTCTCTTTGTATATTCGATATATTAATCAATATAAATCCAGTTTCGTATTGATTATCTTTGTACTATCAAATCTATAGATATTTTTTACAACCAAAGTTTTTTTTATCTGAATTCACGTACAAATACTTAGTGTAAAATTCAGCTTCCACACCTATCATCTACTTTTTTATGTTTTGTTTACATTTCATTCTTAATCCCAAAACAAAAAAAAAGAGAGTAAATTTATTGGATTTTGCAAGTTCATTATTTTCTTAGATACAGTAAAAGAAAACTCCTTAAATTTTTATTTCCGTTTATTGTTATTACTACTACTTCTATTTTCTATATAAAAAAACATTTTTCTGCTATCGAGATCCTTAAGTAAAAAATGAAGAAGGTATCTATAGAGTTTTATATGTATGGGCTTGAATATTGGAGTCTACGTCCTATTTTGGGTCCAGTTTTGGATATTCGGATTTGATCTAGTACGATGCACACCAATGTTTTTCACTTCCACCTATGTTTTGTCGTGCTAGTTATTTGAGCATTGCTTTTATTGTATCGATCGCATTGTCTAACGCAGCGGATATGATGTTAGCGTGTTCCCAAAATCAGTTTTGTTTGATTCAATCGTTATTTGAGCCGTGACCACTTGCTTTTACTTCAACATGCATAAGAAGAAAGTTTTTCACTCTTTCCCTAGTGATTTAGTTCATGATATTAGAGAAACCGAACCCGAACGGAATTGTGAACTTTGGGTAGCTTCAGGCCACTGGGCCTATCTGTTTAACAATCACTGAAGGCCCATTATTAGCCCAAAGTAAGGAATGACTTTTAAGGACTTTAAAGTTGACCCACACCAAATTTCCTTTCGGTGATAAAATACTTTCATCATCTTCACTTCTCGAATCGATAACCCTAGTTTCGGTGTTCTTGGCTCTTCTCTCTCTACCACCGTCGTGTCTTCAGGTGATCCCGATCTCCGCCGTCACTTTCTTCTGCTGTATTTCTTGTTTTCTCTGTGTTGTGATCTCCTTGATCGGTTGAATCTGAAAGTGGTTTCGTGAAATCTGAGTTGGATCTTCCGCGTCTTTGAGATTGATCGTTTGGTTTTCGTAGTTCTTGAATTGAAGAGTTTAAGACGATTCTTTTTAATTTGTATTGATTTTGTTGGGAATTGGAGTTTAATTACGCGTTGTTGAATTTGATAGGTAAACGAACAAATGTCTCGTGTGTATGTTGGTAATTTGGATCCGAGAGTCACTGAGCGTGAACTCGAAGATGAGTTTCGTACCTTTGGTGTCATCAGGAGGTAAGAATGATATTCTATATACCATTGTAGGTTCTTTTGATGTAAAGTGTGTATTTATGCATTTGTTATTTCGTATTGTGTAGTGTTTGGGTTGCTAGAAGACCACCTGGTTACGCTTTTCTTGATTTTGAAGACTCGAGAGATGCGCGAGACGCTATTCGTGAATTAGATGGTATTCATTGGTCTACTTGTCAATTCTGCTCTTAAGAACACAGATTCTCTTCTCTACATATATGCTCTATACTATTATGATAGGCAAGAATGGGTGGAGGGTAGAGCAGTCTCACAACCGAGGAGGTGGTGGAGGCCGTGGAGGTGGTGGTGGTGGACGTGGAGGAGGTGATGGTGGTCGTGGTCGTGGTGGTTCTGATTTGAAGTGTTATGAGTGTGGTGAGACTGGTCACTTTGCACGTGAATGCCGCTCTCGTGGTGGATCAGGGGGGAGGCGTCGTAGCCGCAGCCGTAGTCGCAGTCCTCCAAGATACAGAAAGAGTCCAACCTATGGAGGACGAAGGTTATTATTGTCCCTCTTCTTTCTGATTGGCGATTTGTAAATAAAATGAACCATTTTAGGTCAGTGAACTGATTAGGTAATTTGTGTTTTGGGTTCAGGAGTTACAGCCCTCGTGCAAGATCTCCTCCACCTCCAAGGCGTCGCAGTCCTTCTCCTCGTGGTCGCTACAGCAGGTCACCACCACCTCCTTATAGAGGACGTGAGGAGGTGCCATATGTTAATGGGTAAACTCCCTTCTACTTAAGTCCTTTACTCATCAAGAGTCTATGCTATCTCAATCAATATAAGACAATGAAACTGGATTGATGGCAAAATAGCTGTTATTTGTTAACAAGGGGTATTTGCATTATCTTTACATGCATGTCGATTCTTCTTGTGTTAAGTGTTGTCTTAGGTACAACGTCCATGTGGCTGATGAAACGTTTATCCATTTGTTTATGCAGAAATGGTCTGAAGGATGTTCGCAGAAGCCGGAGCTGAGTGTTACTTGTCTAGATAGCAAGTTATGGGATCAAGAAACGACTGTATACTTGCGACATCAAGAAGACAAGCTTAAGAAAAATTAGTATCTGTGAATTTCACTAAGAGAACATGTTTTAGCTGTGGTGGATTGGATATGCTCTCTACTTATGAATTACTGGGATTTTGGATATGAAGCCGTAGTTGTATCTGCCGTTAGGTAAAGTACTTTTAAATACCTACCCAAGTTCTTAAAAGACCTAAACTGAAATTCTGCTAAAAAACCTATTGTGTTTCTTTGTTTTGCCTTGTGTTTTGTATGATTGTGTCGAGGTTTCTTCGGCTTTCTACTGCTTCCTTGATTGACCTGCTTATCTGCTTATCTGCTTCTCTACTCTGCCCTGAGGCTTCTTCGTTAATTGATTAACCTGCAATGGGATCTTCATCATAGTTGTGGATACCTACTTGCTTCTGCTTCTACTTGCTCTTATGTTTGATTGAAAACTTCATCAGTTCTGATGTCGACTTCTTCGAAACTCCTCTCCTCTTGGCTTTTCTTTTCTTGAACTTAGTGGAGCTGCACTCGTTACACTGTCAGGTACTTATTACCTTTCAGGCTTTGCAGAAATTTCCATGTAATTCTTTGAAAGTATGATAGTATATTGACCATTTTCAGGATGTTTTCGCCTTATAGATGCTCGGTTTTAGGCAATTTAGACAAGAGCTGTTCCTTAATGGCACTGACTCTGACTCTAGTTAAAACCATGTTTTGCCATGTCTGCTAGTTAAAAGATCTGCTCCTAGAAACATTTTCTGCCTTGGTCTCATGTTTGGATCTTGCAAAGGCGCATAATTTTCTAACGGGATCGTTTTGCCTGTTGTCTTCTGTCAATTTCGTTTACTTGTCCAAATCTTGATCCTAAAGTTGCTCGGCTTTTGAGTGTTGATGAACACCAAATCAGAGCTAAATTCTTTGGTCTAGCTTATGTAATTTTACAGCTTAGTGTTGCAACTTTCCAGCTTCTTAGTGGTTGTATATATTAACCAAACTCTGTTCTGTATTCTTTTGTGTTTTGACACCGGTACACTTGTTGATTAAGCAAATAATACACTTTCGGGCAACAAAATCTATGTCACTTTTGAGCTTTATTAGTAGCAAATAGACCTTCGTTTATGAGAACACACTAAGGCTCTGCACCGTCTTGTCCGGGACTGGACAAGTAACAAAAGCTAGCCAGGCTTGCGGATTCGAACCATTGTCATCACCTCATCATCGTACTAGTAAAATCAGATCTGTTTCGTTTGATATAGGCGCGTCATCGTATTAATTAATCTTCCGTGCAACATATTAAAAACTATTATAAAAAAAAATCTAGATTTAGCTTACTGCTTAAGAAGATTATTATTGAGATCTACAAGCATTATAAAAAGAGACCGTAAAAAATGATAGTGTTATCGTTCGAGTGATTATAATCATACATCTCAAGGGTCATTTATAAAATGTAAGAAACATATGGATCTTCTTCTACATAGAATGAGAGAGAGAGACGTCTTCTTCTCCGGAATTGTTGGTGATCTCCTTAAAAATAAAGAAATTAGCGATTAATGGAGCGCACGTTCTCACTCTGTCTCTCTTACAATTTCCAAGAAACATTAAAATTATTTAAACACAATCAACAAACAAGTTAGTAGTAGTCTTTCACTCGTTCTACCTTAGGCATAAAATGAGCTGTTTCTTATTTACTTCTCTCTCTCTTCATATTTTTTGTTGTTTCACGTAAAGTCAAACTCAATAACTCTGTGTTACAGCCAATCCGAACATGAAGAAGTCATCTAAATATCTCTTGCTCTGATTCGTTTCTCATTGCCTCAACAACAATTCAGAAGAAAAACAAGAAGCTCTTCTTGCTTCTTCTTTCAACTTAATTACACAACAAAAATGGAGTTCAAGAGAGACAATACTGTCAGGTTCTAGATTTTCATCAAAAGCAACTATTTCAAACAAAAAAAAAACTTTTGGATTTTCATCAGTTTGTCTTCTCCATGATATAAAAAAGTTTCCATTTTGCATTTTGCAATCCCAATAAAGTTTTGATCCTTTTTAGGGGGTTGCTTTTTGCACACTTTCTACATTTTGCATTGTTGTTTGCTCATTTTCTTGATCTCATTGTTTTAAAAATATGTTTGTTTATTTGTGTTGATGGGTCCAACAGATTCTATGGAGAAGAGAAACAAACACAAGAAGTAATAACAGAGAAGCGTTTCCCATTGTTTAAATCAACAACAGCTCCATTTCTAAAACCAGAACTAGGAGGAATCCAAAGTAGCAACAAGAAGAGCAACAAAACCCATTTTAAACTCCCTAGATTTGGTAGATTCAAAGTGTTCCCAGAGAATTTAAACTTCGAGATTGAAAGAGACAAGATTCTAGATCCTGGTGGTGATGCAGTACTTCAATGGAACAGAGTTTTTCTCTTTTGGTGTCTTGTTGCACTTTACGTCGACCCTTTGTTCTTCTTTCTTTCTTCAGTCAACCAAACTGGACGTTCTTCTTGTATGACTACAGATTTGAAGCTTGGAATCGTCGTTACTTTCTTTAGAACACTAGCCGATCTCTTCTATGTTTTACACATTGTCATCAAATTCAGAACAGGTTACGTCTCTCGTACTTCAAGAGTGTTTGGTCGTGGTGAACTTGTTAAAGATCCTAAGTTGATTGCTAGAAGATACTTGAGATCAGATTTCATCGTTGATCTCATCGCTTGTTTGCCTCTTCCTCAGGTTTAACACTACTCAACATTCATTTCTTAGACCGGGGTTTCTATTGTCTACTAATTGTTTGTTTCTTCTTTGATTGCAGATTGTTAGTTGGTTTATCTTGCCATCTATCAGAAGCTCTCACTCAGATCATACAACAAATGCTCTTGTTCTCATTGTTCTTGTTCAGTACATCCCTCGGCTTTATCTGATATTCCCTCTAAGCGCAGAGATTATTAAAGCAACCGGTGTTGTTACAACGACTGCTTGGGCCGGTGCTGCTTACAATCTTCTTCAGTATATGCTTGCTAGCCATGTGAGTTAGCTATGAAACAGTTATGAGTGATTAGTGAGAGACTAACAAGAGTTACAATCTGTTACATTAAGTCATAGTCTAGTTATATAGTAGACGCTAAGCTTCTTCAAGTAGACTCGGTGTTCTTTGTCTCGAGGCTCGGTGTTTACATTATGTCTTCTAATGTTTTGACATTTTTTTGTGTAGATTCTAGGTGCAGCATGGTATCTACTGTCGATAGAGCGTCAAGCTACATGTTGGAAAGCAGAATGTCGTAAAGAGTTTGCGCCTATACGATGTGTTACGGATTTCTTTGACTGTGGTACGTTGAACCATGAGGATCGGAATAACTGGCAGAATGTAACTGTTGTCTTTAGCAATTGTGATCCTTCAAATAAAATACAATTCACGTTCGGGATTTTCGCGGATGCTCTTACCAAAAACGTGGTTTCTTCGCCGTTCTTGGAGAAATATTTGTATTGCTTATGGTTTGGACTACAAAATCTAAGGTAAATCATTTCTTCTTTAATGGTTTTACCGGGGTTTTAGCTTACTCTCTAACACATTTTTCTTGTCAAAGTTCTTATGGACAGAATTTGAGCACAAGTACCTCAGTTCTTGAGACAATGTTTGCTATCCTCGTGGCTATCTTTGGTCTCGTTTTGTTTGCTCTTTTGATCGGAAACATGCAGGTAAAACGTTAATTTGATTGTTTGCTCTCTTGGTTATAGTAATCAGATCAAAATTGATTGTTGTAATTTTCTCTTTGGTTAATGCATTGTAGACATATTTGCAATCGATAACGGTGAGGCTTGAGGAGTGGAGACTGAAGAGAAGAGACACAGAAGAATGGATGAGACATCGTCAGCTACCATCAATAATAAGAGAAAGAGTGAGGCGTTTCGTTCAGTATAAATGGTTGGCGACTCGAGGAGTTGACGAAGAAACCATTCTTCATTCATTACCTGCAGATCTCCGTAGAGATATCCAAAGACATCTCTGTCTCGACCTTGTTCGTCGTGTAAGTATATTCAGCACTCAACTTAAGAACATTGTTACCATTTGGTTTTAAGAGAAAGTTGGCATATGATGTCCACTCTTCTGTCTGACTTATAATTCTTGCGTTGATTTTTCAGGTACCGCTATTTGCGCAAATGGACGATCAATTACTAGACGCGATATGCGAACGTTTAGTGTCATCTCTAAGCACACAAGGTAACTACATTGTACGTGAAGGTGATCCAGTGACTGAAATGCTCTTCATCATCCGTGGAAAACTTGATAGCTCGACGACTAATGGAGGAAGAACCGGTTTCTACAACTCAATCACACTCAGACCAGGAGATTTCTGTGGAGAAGAGCTTCTTGCTTGGGCATTACTTCCAAAATCAACAGTAAACTTACCATCCTCGACAAGAACAGTGCGAGCCTTGGAAGAAGTTGAAGCCTTTGCTTTACAAGCAGGGGATCTCAAATTTGTAGCTAACCAATTCAGGCGTTTACATAGCAAGAAGCTGCAACATACATTCCGGTATTACTCTCACCATTGGAGAACTTGGGCTGCTTGTTTCATACAAGCAGCTTGGAGACGGTATAAGAGAAGAGCGTTAGCTAAGAGTCTAAGCTTAGCTGAGTCATTCTCTTCTTATGAAGAAGAAGAGGCTATGTCGGTTGCTGCAACCGAGGAGAGTAATGATGGAGAGACACTGAGTGAAGGAACTCGTCGTCATACTTCTGATGTTAAACCACACTTTGCTGCAACGATATTTGCTTCAAGGTTTGCTAAGAACACAAGAAGGGCAGCTCAGAAGTTGAAGGATGTTGAAGTGCCGATGCTTCCTAAACCGGAAGAGCCAGATTTTTCGGTGGATGTTGATTGATTAACTGTTTTGATGTGACTTTCATGTTTAGAAATCAGTTCATTACAGATTAAAACTTTGCTGCTTGAAACAATTCAAAAATGTTCAGCAGTTTGTATAAATACACAACATACATCTGACTATTTTCATTCATATTCCAGAGTTTTTGTTGGTTTTGGTATCTTTGTATCAAACGAGATCATCACTAGGTTTGGTCTCCGAACCATGATCAACTTGCCCATCAAAGTAGATCATGCAAGTATGTAACAATGTATTGCTTGCCATGGATTTGAATCAGAAAGAACAGAGTAAGAGCTTTAAAGATGGAGCTCTTTTATCAGACATTAAGCAGCAAGTTCCTGACTTTGGTAGATAACTATATATATATAGAGAGGTATAAATGTGGCTTTTAAACTCTAACCTACCAAGGATTAATCACAATGGAGGAACCTAACAAATTAAAATCAAACAATGCCTACAAACTATGGCTCCAACAAAGGAAATAGGAGAAGGGAACTCACAGAGTTAACTGAAACTTAAATCATCATTACTTGCAGCTCTGAAGCTTCTTCTTCATCTTCTTCTTCTCTGATTTTTCAACTCATTTGCTCGCCTATGAGATCGAGACCCACAAGAAGAAAGGTGAGACCTTGGAACAACAGGAAGTAGAAATGGACACCTTGTGAGGCTAAGAGACTCCTAACTGCTGCAGTGAGCAAAAGAAAAGCCAGTGCAAGCTCTTTGTGGAATATCTTATTGGTTTTCTTCATGGAGACTGGTTTTTTCTTTTGTTCCTCAAGTTGGCTTATCTCCGAGAGCTCACTGTCCGAAACTCCTCTTAGCATTTGGTTTGGCGTCTTCTTGGATTCTTTCTCAGTGACTGCCAAGAGATCAGACTCTGATGATCTTCCTGCTTTCTTTGTTACAATCCATTCGTAAGAGCTACCAAGTTGGAATAATCCAGATACCATCGCATTGAACTTGGTGACCGACATTGTGTTCTCAAACAAGAGGTAAGGGACAATGAAAGGGAAGGACTTTGGAGCAGGGAGAATGTTGAGTAATGACATGAAAATTGGTACATAGCAGATGACCCAAACAGGAAGCTCGGCTTCTGGAACGAACATGGTGATGGGAAGGATTACGCAGAACAATGTGAAGGAGTAGAAAGGAAGTATGAGTTTCCTTAGAAGGAAGAACAGAAGTATCAGATTTGCTTTCTTCCACATTGCAATCTGAAATAAGAAAATAGAACCATTAAATCATTGAAATGATCAGATTACGTTACAAAACCATAGCTCTTATATAACCTTAGAGGTCAAGATTGCTCGAAGACACAAGCGAAATAGTTGCATAGGTCCCGAGTGCCATCTATGTTGCTGCTTCTTGTATGCTTCATACGACTCAGGAACTTCGCAGAGAACCTAGAGATTGTTTCTACCTCAGTCAAACTTACATAAAGCTCTTCATGAAATTGTAACAAGAATACACGATATAATAGTACCTTGACATCATTAAGATATATGAATTTCCATCCATGGAGATGAGCTCGAACAGCTATATCCATATCCTCGACGGTTGTCCTTTCAAGCCAACCTCCAGATTCCTCAAGGGCTTTAATTCTCCATACTCCAGCAGTTCCATTGAAACCAAAGAAATTCAAGAACACACCATTAACTTGCTGCTCAACCTCAAAATGAAAACACAGATTGATGTTTTGAAGACGAGTCAACAAGTTTTCGTCTTTGTTCACAAACGCCCACCTAGCCTGAACCAGACCTAACTCAGGCTTCTCCTGAAATAACATTGGCATTTGCAAGTTAGAAAAGCTTCACAAAAAATGCCAAACAGATTTACTAATTCACTTATCTACAGACCTTGAAATGTGGAACGGTTAGTTTAAGGAAATCAGAGTTAGGTTGAAAATCCGCATCGAAAATTGTAACAAACTCGTAAGCTTCCACATAATCACAGCTCATTGCGGATTTGAGGTTGCCAGCTTTGTATCCAGTTCTAACTAAGCGATGCCGGTAAATAATGTTGACACCCTCTTGGCTCCACTTAGTCACCTCAGCTCTAATCAACTCCTGGATGCTTTGATCATCCGAATCATCTAGAACCTGAATCAGCATTCGATCTTTTGGCCAGTCAAGCTGACACACAGCTGATATAGATTGCTCATATACCTGAACAAGAACATACATTGATCTAACTCAATAACAAAGCACATTACCATGTAAAGAAGGTCAAGAAAACACAAGAAACATTGATACATTGTTCTCCATACCTCTCTCTCATTACACATTGGTATCTGAACAAGAACCATTGGATACACAGATCCTAATCCTTCAACATCATCATTTCGAAACGGCTCTCCATCGATTCTCGGCTTAATCTTCTTAAACTTAATCCACAAACACCCCAAGCAAAGAATCAAACGATCTACAGATTGTACAAGGAACAATACAATACAAAACTTGGAGAGAGCTTTGATTGGAGGAGCAATATAATCAGCTCTTAAACTCAACCAACCAACATATAGCAAATGAAACAAGCTCTGGATCTCAAGTTTACTTGTAGGTATATAAAGATGAGGGTTTTGGAAGTAACCCCATCCTCTGTAATAAGCAACTAACTCAAACCCAAGAATAGTCAATGAAGCAACTAAGAAGAGCTTAATAGCTGTGAAAAGCCATCTATCTCTACCAAGTCTCTCTGAAGCAAGTGGGTGAGTGAAACTAAGACGTCTCTTAGCTGAACCAAGGAGAGACCAGAAGAGTGTAGCTAACCAAGTGAGACAACCAACAGCTTTGTGAGCATTAAGAAGCAAAACCCATCTTACTTGCTTAGCGTTCTTGCCTCTAGTCTTCTCCATTGGTTGAAACGCTTCGTCTGGTTCGTTTAATTCAACGATTGAGTAATTAGGATTCTCCATTTTCACAACAACTGGTGTTCCTTTCCTTGTTTCCTTCGCCCAGAAATCTGAAAAACCAAACCTTGGAGCCATTAAGAGATTAGTGAAGAGACAAATCTGAAAGGTGGAAGCTTTAAGCAAAACCCATAAGTAGGGTTTCAAGTGAGAGAGGGGTAAGGAACAAAGACATGAGAGAAATGTGAATCAAGTTAGATCCAAGAAGGTGGATTTCTAAAGACCTGTTTTTGATAAACAGACAAAGAAGCAGAAACAGCTCAAAGGGGTCATTAATAGTGACATGCGAGAGAGTAAAGACAATGAGTGGTTTGGGCAAGTAAGAGAGAGAGAGAAAGATTGATACTTGGCAATGGAAGAAGCAAAAGAAAGGGTTTTTAAGATCTCTTCCATTTCCATGTGAATCAGAAGCATTTTTGAAGAAAAAAAAAGTTTTAAAAAATTAAATAAGAAAAGCTAAGTAAAGAAACAAAATCATGGATAGAAAAATTCAAATTTTAGTGATTTTAAATAGTGACCTAGTAATCTAAAAAAGGGGTATAAGTTTAAAAAGGCAAATTTACTTCAAATGATTAAGAAGATTTTTGTCGTAGTGGACAAATCTAGTTGATAAAAATATAAAGGTGGAAAGTGTGAACAAAAATCCAAACGAATTTGAAAAAATTAAAAATGAGAAAAATTCGTGAGTTAGTTTTTTTGTTTTTATCGACCATGGTATTGGTAGCTCTCTTTTCTTTATTTTTTTTTGTCACCTGAGTAGTAATATTGATAATCGACGAGATAAGACTATAAACAACCCCACACTCGAAGTATTAGGTCTAACAAAATACAACAAAAGGAAATCAAATGCTACAAAACCTTACAATAAGGAACTCTAAATCAAACTCCAAACTAGCAACAAAACATTGAAACACCCCAACTTCCAAAGAATTTAGTTAATGCCAACTCAGCGCCAAAAACCAAGAGCCGAATGTGAAGCTAAACAATGCACCACAACTACAACTGTACCAGCAATAACAGAGAATGGGAGAGAGAGGGGAACAAAAGAAGCTACGGGTTGGACACCATTCTCGAAAACACTAACTAGAATTCAAAACACCCGCGCCACTAACCTCAAGGCTTGAACTTTCTATTCAGGGAAAAAAAATATTTATGTGATTCAAAGTTTATTATGATTACCCATTTGATTATCAATTCAACTTTTGTTCCATTCGTTTTTCATTTGTTGCGCTTTGTTACACACGTTTTGTGAGATTGTTATTACCATATCTTCTAATATATCATCAATAAAAATCTCATATAACTTATTTGTTGCAGATTTATTTCCAAAACTACTTAATAATATCACAAGACATCTTTTTTCTTTTTTTGTATAGTTCAAATATGATAACTTATAGAAAAGAATCTATAATTTATTTTTGAAGAAAATAGAAATTAACATCACTTAAAATTTATCAAGTTAACTGCATTTGTCTACTTTAACTGAGTAAATTAACTATTTGATAAGAATATACTGGGTTTTTTTCCAACAAACAATGGAAATATTATTTGAAAAAGAAAATTATTTTAAATTGGAAAAGTTCAGTAGAAATAATTTATGTTTCACAAATCTATATATTTTAACTAAACAATAAAATAAATCTAATTAAATTTTTCTTTTGAAAGTAGAATATTTTCTCCTAAATGATATGAAAAACATATATAGTTTTTGTTGTATCAAATATCTTCGGTTTGTTAGCATTAGGGGAAGTGGATTGACAGAGAAAATTACAAGGGAGAAGGTAAAACCATGATCTCTTTAAAAGTACTATCAAAACTTCAAAAGATTGGTTAGCAAATTAACGGAAAGCGAAATTTAAAGACTGGTTAACAAATATGAAGGTTTAATCTTTCTAAAGATTTTTTTCTCTCAAAATGTCATTGTATGATCTTAAACAAACACATAGATATTGGTTTTCTAAGCTAGGTATTGCTTTAAATTCATACGGTTTCACTTTAAGTAAAATCTATTACTCTCATTTTTTCATTAATTCGTGGAAGATTTGTCTCCATATCTTAATTTATGTGGATGATGATGATATTGTTGCGGGTGATGATTGTCCACTATTCAACGCTTCAAAAATATCTACACAAATGTTTCCACAAAAAGCATTTAGGTAAACTCAGTTAATCTCTTGGCACTGAGATTGCTTGTAACTCTAATGGCATCCTCGTCGAGATAGGTATTTTTAAGACCAACAATCAATTGCACCAACCGAACTAAAAAAAAACTTTATCTAGCTAGTGGTTCTCCTCTTGACAATCAAAATATCCATCAACGTTTTGTTGGAAGGCTAATTTATTTTACATTTACACGACATAAATTATGTTGATCTTGTGCATAATCATTAATCTCTTCAAGCTTATTCAGTTATAAAGTGTACCAGATCGATGAATCATGTTTATATATGTATGATTTGACAGAACTCGTCACTTGGACTTGCGAAAGATGCAATGGATTGACAAAAGTATAACTTACGTTGAGGCAGATCACTATTTGAAGCCACAATATTTAAAAAGCTAATTGTTGACATTAAGCACTGCCTAGAATCTTGGAATCCTTATGAGAAGAGGAGAGTTCGGATGTTGCCGCGTGGCAAGAGAGCGGAGCAAATTGGACATTTAGGAACTTGTAACAAGTAACGAGAGATACAAGTTCCATGGAAGATGTGATCGCATCTTGTTTTATGCACAATCTCGTCTTCTTTCGGATACCCTTTTCCACATAGACGACATAAATCCGAACTTTGGTAACAATCTATAATCTCCGTGGCTAGTGGTGCAATTGGCACAGGTTTGGTCCCATCATCAACACGCGGAACATAATCTCTCTTTCCCAATGCGCCCAAAACAAGACGTGTAATGTCAATCTCAGGGGCATGGTCTTGACCAAACTCTCTAGTATGAACGTGAAAGATGAGTACGGGACATGAAGGAGGTACGATCTTAAGATCCTTGAAAGAGAAATTTGAGACAATGTAGTCCAAGATCTGATCCGTTTCAATATTATTGGACAGCAGTGTTATCCTAAAATATGTTAGGTGCCAAAAGAAGAATCATTAAGAAGAGATATAATAAAGCTATATAAGGTCATTAACTTCACATAATTCCACTTCTTCATCAATATTAATCATTAATAGTGAAAAAGAAGACATTTCTTGACCGTTTTGAAAATTTTACGTGGGTGAATAACGTATACTAGGATAGTACCCGCATTAAGTGGAATAAAATATTTATTAAGTAAAATTAATATAGTTTATAGATGTATTATACGGAATTTAAGATCAACTTTACATATTTAAATTTATGATTATATTTTATAAAATATATTCCACTACAAAATATATGGGAATATATTTTTAAAGATACGGTAAATGACTCAAAGATAAAACAAAATATGGAAGATTGCATGTATAACCAAAAACTTGTCACCAGTTTTTTATCTTATAAATTAATGATTATTTAATTTGATGTAAACTAAATTATAATTCTTCTTTCTCAAGCTAATTAATCGATTTCTGTTTTGTAGTATAATTGAATTATTAAATTTTTATGAATTAAAAGTATGCTTGGATATATGAATTATGTTATTGTAGTGTGTTTGGATAGAAGTATAGTAGTAGGTACTAATAGAGTAATAAATAAAATTAAAAACTCAAAAGAAGAAGAAGAAGGAAACCTTGACTTAAAAGTAGTTTGGGTATATGGATTATGTTATTGTATAGTAGTAAATAATAATAGAGTAATAAATTAAATCCAAAAGAGAGAAAAAATGAGAGTTTGACACATAAGCTTAATGTAACGCCCGAGAACCAGGAATTAGAGATAAAAATTGAATTAGACCGAATGGTTTAGTTTTAATTATTCGGTTTGGCTGGTTTGGGTTAAGTGAACCCTAGGGCTTGAGTATAAAAGAGAGCAGCCTCCGTTTTGTGCAGATAAAACGTGGAAGAGGCTGAGAAATTGAAAGAGAAGAGAGGAGGTTCGTTTGTGGTGTTTTTAGAAAAGAAGGAGATGAAGACAGTTCTGACACGTTTTAGAAGAGTTGAGAAACGGACTGGTTTGGTCCAATTGGTTTGGTTTAGTTAATCAGATTGGTTTGTTTTGGTTTGGATTGAATTGGCTAGGTTTAGTTAATCGGATTGGATTGGATTGGTTTGATTTGGTTTAGTTAACCGGATTGATTTGGGTTGTTGGTTTAACTGACTGTTTCGGTGTGGGTTAACCGACTGGTTTGGTTGCTTTGTTTATCAGGCAAATGAGAAGAGTTGCCAAAGGTTGAGGTCTGAAACAAATGATAGGCTAAGGTGAGTGCGTGACCATGGTCTTAAGTGGATGGAACATTAGGATTCATGGTGTTAGGTTGATTGATGGTTGGATTCTTGATTGATTGAGATGTTTGTGTGGTGTAATCGTTTCTATGTGTTTGTTGACGTTTTATTGCAGGTGATCGTATTTCCGCAGGCTTGGAATCGAGCCAGAGAGGAGATGACTCGATCCTAGCGTCACTGCGTGGTGGTGTCAATCGACACTGTTGTTTTGTGCTGTGTTGTGTGCGTTTGTTGTGATGTGTGTTTGCCTGGTGTTTCATTTATCTCGGTAATTGGCCAAATAGATGGGATTACCGTCTCACTGAGTATTTGTGATAATACTCACGCATCTCTTTTTGCCATGTGATGCAGGTAAAGGCAAAGTGTGACCGTGAAATCGTGGCTATGAAGATGATGATGATCTAGGATCTCGGTTTAGTTGTGTTTCTTTGTTGTTAGAAATGGCTGGTTATGTGGCTGGTTTATTTATGGAATTGTTGAGTTTGATTTCATTTGGTTTATTGAAATTGGTATTTGAGTTTATGATTGTTTTCCGTTGGTTGCTTGTATGCGTTTGATTGAATGTTGAGGATTAGCATTTATGAGAATGCTAATTCGAATCCAATGTATTTGTTAAAAAAAAAAAACGGGTTAGGTTGTTTCACTTAAAATACTTCTCTTTTAATATATAGAAGATGAAAACGATGATATATATATATATATATCTATAAATATTTTCATGGAAACAAAAGTAAAAATTTATATATTTGTTTAGGTAATAAAGTTGCTAACGCCCTTCGAATTCAGAAACAACGATATTTTAACTATGTTCTAATTATTATCTTTTGTCCTTCTTCTTTTTATGCCCGTAAAGTTGTTAATGCCCTTCGAATTCAGAAACAACGATATTTTAACTATGTTTTAATTATTATCTTCTGTCCTTCTTCTTTTTTTCCAAATATTTGCCTATGTTATCACAAATCACGGGCATATTTTAGTAATAAGTTTAAAACTTTACATATACCAATAAATGGCTCGTGGAAACTTTGATGTTATATGTAGATTAGCGATTTCGATTTGGTATTTGATCAGTCTTATAATCGTTGTTTCTGTCTATCATCTTTTATTCACTTATGCAATGCTTAGTTTTAAAGTCTCTTTTTTTTTTTATCTATCGTCGTAGATTTTGGTCTTTCTGATTATCTTGTTTACTAGATTTTGAATAGGTTAACTAATTAATTTTAACATATACTACAATTTTTAATATTTAAATATGTATGACCAATCATAAATTTTTTAATATCTATAAATGTATAAAATCGTATACCCAACTTCTCAGTATCGCACATCCCTCAAGCTATTAATCTGAAGGCGGACCGCCTCGCTCGTTCAACAAGATCAAGAAACTTTAATTTTTCTTATGTAAGCAATACTATTCCGAACTGGATCCCAAATTCGGATGGTGTTTTCTGATTAATAGTTAGGTTGAAAAAAAAAATGTATAAAAAATAGAAATATTGTGAATAGATGTAATAAAATTAATTCTTTTGATTAAACATATGTTAATGTCATTAGTTTTGATATTTTTATATGTTAAATTGATAAAAACATAAGAAATATTGTTTACTTCAATATCTTTTCAGTGTAAAATTGATTTTCGTTATTCATGTAAATTATCGACCATATAATATATCATATAATTTTTTTGGACATAATAAACAAAAACAATATATGTTTTCCAATGATCATATCTATAAATATTTGCATAGGTGATTAAGTATGTATCATAGACTATATCACAATTTAAAATATTTGTATTTTATTAACTTAAATATGTATATACACAATTGATCATATTATTATAAATATAATAATAGAAAAATTGTTAATATATCAAAAACTAAAAATATATGATATGGTAAATTTAAAATGTCATTTTTACAATTACCCGTTTAAAATATTACATTAAGTTATATTTAAGTGTGTAAAACATGTATTAATGAGCTTATGTTATAAAATTAGTGAAAATATGTAAGGATTTTTACCATAGCACATAGTTTTAATTGAAATGTTTTGATTGGTTCATTTAAAATAGTACGTTAAGTTAGGCTTAAATTTGTAAAACATGTATTAATGAGTTTACGTTATACAATTAGAAAAATTATGTAGAGATTTTTACCATAGCACATAGTTTTAATTGAAATGTTTTGATTGGTTAATTTAAATGACATGTCCCCTAAAATGCTCATTGGATGACACCTAGAATTTTTTTTTTGAATGTCTCCTCAATTAATATATACTATAGAATTTCTGTCAAAAATCTTAAAACCAATATAAAGTTTAATATTTTTACAAGAAAATGATTATTAGTAACAAGTTTCAAAGTAATATCTCAATCCAAATAAGATATTCTAAACTAATAATATTTCATAGAAAAAGAAGTTACATTGAATAGTGGACACTAAAAAAACTAAAAAGTATAAAAGATAATAGTATAAAGTAGTAGACAATTTTGGTAGAAACAAAGAAAAAAACACTAAATAGAGTAATTAATTAATAGGTAAACATTTTTGGTACACCAGACGACTCCTTTTCTCTCTCTAAATGTTTTCCTCAGCCTTCTCTCTAAATTATCTTGCCGATGCGCGGCTCCGGTGGCTTAGTTAGCGCCAAAGTTAGACCTTGATCTCTTTTCTTTGCTTTAGTAGTTTAAAATTTTCATTTTCTTGAATATATGGGTTTTTGGATCTAGAAATTTTAGATTTAATTTTATTGATCTAGTTTTACAGATCTAGATTTTAGATCTAGTTCCTTTCTTTTTGCAAAGCCTTCTCTCTAAATTATCTTGCAAAGCCTTCTCTCTAAATTATCTTGCCGATGCGCGGCTCTGGTGGCTTAGTTAGCGCCAAAGTTACACCTTAATCTCTTTTCTTTGCTTTAGTAGTTTATAATTTTCATTTTCTTGAATATATGGGTCTTTAGATCTAGAAATTTTAGATTTAATTTTATAGATCTAGATTTTAGATCTAGTTCTTTTTTCTTTTTGCAAGAGGTATCCCTCTTTGTATGTTAATGGTTGGTGTGGCTCGGTTGATTTGGAAGGGATTTAGTCTTGGTTTCAATCCTCTAATTCCCCTTGCAGATTGATTATGTTGATGGTTGTTGCAAACGTAGGCTACTCTTTATCCCCTAGGTGGTGTGTTTTTGAAGACAGGCCAGGTTTCGTACTTGTTGAAGTTACCATCCTACTTCGCAAAGAGTTGAGATTTATAAGGTCGTGTGAACCAGATCGAAAATCTTAGCTGCTCTCGCCTCGGTGCTCGCTTATCTTCCTTCAAATCTAATTTTGGCTCGCTTTATTTCCGGTTCGTTGTTGCTAGATCTTGCTTTGTGGTGGTGCCTTGGTTCCGAACAACCATAAAGCCTCTGGTTACCTTCTCGTTTTTTAATATCCTTTTGCCTTGACAGGTTTGACTGATATTTAATTATCGTATTCTTACTATGGGTACAGCGGTATAGAAATTTTGTTTCTCAACTATTTGGATTCCTATGTAGAACTATCTGACCTTTATCTTTGGTCTTTGTTTTTAATATCAATGTTTTTTTTAGGTTGTCTGTGTCTCATATTGGCTTTGGGAATTTCTCTGTTGTCCTAAGCTTTTTGGCGTGGAAGGAATAGTTTCCTTGCCGGTTTGTGTATAGTCTCGGTTCAAAATAGCGATCAAATCTTCTAGATGACCAAAAAAAAAGGTAGACATTTTTGGCAGTACAATATTTTTGAGTGTTTTCAATATTTTTCATTTGTACAAAAAGAAACATAAATATTACTAAACATTCTGATTTTTGGTCAATAAAATATTACCATACTAATTTTTTTTTTTCAAGCTTGAAGACATGATCATTAAGAGCACCGTTCTTGAGCATATCGGAGCTTGTTGGTGCGTCCAACACAACAACCCTACAAGACCATGTTATTTTCTGGATGGTACATGGACACATGCGCTATTGTGCACCTCACCTCCCAACCTGGTAAACTCTCGTTCTAAATTCTCTTAACCTTATGCTCTTCCATTGGTAATTGTCGGCGATGGTTCATCCTAGCATGTAAAAGCAAAGGGTGAAACCATTTTTTGAAACATTTTACTATGTCTTGAAATCTTTTTTTTAAATCATTTATGTTCGTCAATTTTCAAAAGATAACTTTTACTCTATTGACTTTAACCCTTTTGGGTTTCTAATTAAAAATTTCCAAACTAGGGAGCTAATAATCCAATATGTTAGCTCTGGTCCTCTTTCCTCAATCACTCCATCATTATCATCTCACCCTCAAGCTCTCATCTCAACCTCTTCTTATGCTTCGCTTAGGCACCAATTGAAATATCCAAAATGACAATTTTGAAATTCTTTCAAAATAAGCATAATCAAACAAATTTCCATTTAATTAGTTTTAATACCTATACTAGATTAAACTTTATTTTTCTCTAATCAAACATGTTAGTTTTGTTTCTAATGTGAACTTAAGTCACATATAAGGAAAATGTCATGATGTTATTTCAAATATTTTATTTCTACTCTAACAGTGGTATCGTGTTTTAAATATTTATTTGTTTTATTATTTAGTTTTTAAAAACAAATAAATATATGGGTCTAGATGATAAAGATTTAACTAATTTTTTTTAACTTAATAAAAAACCAGCAAAGGATATAAAAATTTATTAGATTTGGTATTTAGAATAGACGTGGTTTACATAACGTTAGTTGTTACAAACAATTTTATTTTATTTTTTATAAAACTTTTACACCTTTGATAACCACTCAATTTTTTTTCTTATAGTTCACTTTTTTCAAAATTCGACACTAACTCCTTAGACATAGTTTTCTTATAAACCAAAAAAATGATAAATCCCAAGTTTTACTTTAAGAAACACAACATCTAAAGGAAGGTATTTATAATAGATGTGATGGTTTAGGTAACATTATCTGCTACACAAGATTTTAAACTTCTTTTTCTATAACTTTTGATACTTTTTACCACTACTAAAATACTTTTCTCGTAATTCAATTTCTAATCTTAAGTATATGTATATAGCTATATTTAAGATTAAGATTAAAAAGTAAAATATGAGAAAAATATTTGATAGGTTAGAGACAATTTGGTTGTAACGGAATAACTCTAACCTCTTGGTTACCTTTCCAATACGATGGCTTCACGAGCCTTGATCTTGTCTTGGAGAATATGAAGTTACGAAATCGAATAGAACAAAACTTGACACTTGTTGAAAATGAACGTGACTTACACCTTATGAGGAGTTATGGTGGTGGCGAAAGTAACTGAAACGGAGGAAAAAAACGCAGAGGCAACGGCGGAAGTAACAGCCGCGGTGTTAGAGGAAGTATGAACGACAGAGGTTGCAGTAACTATGGTAGAAGTGGCTGATGTGTGTGGAGTTTTGAAGCCACCGAACCGGTTTGATATAGTGGTTTAGCCGGTTAAATAGGTCTATCAAATAAAAATCATTGTTATCTCTTTAAATTATTAAATGAACATCTATATATTTAAGTGATTAAGTTACTCTTTTGGCTATGCAAAAAAGAGAAAGAATTAGGGACTCAAAAGACTAACTTAATAACTTAAATAATATAGATGTTGACTTAATAATTTAAAGAGATAACAATGATTTTTATTTGATAGATCCATTCAACCGGCTAAACCACTATATCAAACCGGTTCGGTGGCTTCAAAACTCCACACACATCAGCCACTTCTACCATCGTTACTGCAACCTCTGTCCTTCCTACTTCCTCCAACACCGCGGCTGCTACCTCTGCATTTTTTGCCTCTGTTTTGGTTGCTTTAGCCACCATCATAACTCCTCATAAGGTGTAAGTCACGTTCATTTTTAGTAAGTGCCAAGTTTTGTTCTATACGATTTCGTAACTTCATAATCACCAAGACAAGATTAAGGCTCGTGAAGCCATCGTATTTGTAAGGTAACCAAGAGGTTAGAGTTATTTCGTTACAACCAAATTGTCTCCGACCTATCAAATATTTTTCTCATATTTTACTTTTTAATCTTAATTTTAAATATAGTTATATACATATACTTAAGATTAAAAAGAGAATTATAAGAAAAATAATTTAGTGGTGGTAAAAACTATAAAAGTTTTAGAAAAAGAAGTTTGAAATCTTGTGTAGTGGATAATGTTGCCTAAACCATCACAATTATTATAAATACCACCCTTTAGTTGTTGTGTTATATAAACTAGACTTTAAGAAACACAACAGCGAAAGGGTGGTATTTATAATAGATGTGATGGTTTAGGTAACATTATCTGCTACACAAGATTTTAAACTTCTTTTTCTATAACTTTTGATACTTTTTACCACTACTAAAATACTTTTCTCGTAATTCAATTTTTAATCTTAAGTATATGTGTATAGCTATATTTAAGATTAAGATTAAAAAGTAAAATATGAGAAAAATATTTGATAGGTTAGAGACAATTTGGTTGTAACGGAATAACTCTAACCTCTTGGTTACCTTACCAATACGATGGCTTCACGAGCCTTGATCTTGTCTTGGAGAATATGAAGTTACGAAATCGAATAGAACAAAACTTGACACTTGCTGAAAATGAACGTGACTTACACCTTATGAGGAGTTATGGTGGTGGCGAAAATACCGGAACCGGAGGAAAAAAACGCAGAGGCAACGGCGGAGGTAGCAGCCGCGGTGTTGGAGGAATTATGAACGACAAAGGTTGCATTAACTATGGTAGAAGTGGCTGATGTGTGTGGAGTTTTGAAGCCACCGAACCGATTTGATATAGTGGTTTAGCCGGTTAAATATGTCTATCAAAAAAAAATCATTGTTATCTCTTTAAATTATTAAATGAACATCTATATATTTAAGTGATTAAGTTACTCTTTTGGCTATGCAAAAAAGAGAAAGAATTAGGAACTCAAAAGACTAATTTGATAACTTAAATAATATAGATGTTGACCTAATAATTTAAAGAGATAACAATTGTTTTTATTTGATAGATCCATTCAACCGGCTAAACCACTATATCAAACCGGTTCGGTGGCTTTAAAACTCCACACTCATCAGCCACTTTTACCATAGTTACTGCAACCTCTGTCTTTCCTACTTCCTCCAACACCGCGGCTGCTACCTCTGCCGTTGCCTCTGCATTTTTTGCCTCCGTTTCGGTTGCTTTCGCCACCATCATAACTCCTCATAAGGTGTAAGTTACGTTCATTTTCAGTAAGTGCCAAGTTTTGTTCTATACGATTTCGTAACTTCATATTCACCAAGACAAGATTAAGGCTCGGGAAGCCATCGTATTGGTAAGGTAACCAAGAGGTTAGAGTTATTCCGTTACAATCAAATTGTCTCTGACCTATCAAATATTTTTCTCATATTTTACTTTTTAATCTTAATCTTAAATATAGTTATATACATATACTAAAGATTAAAAAGTGAATTATAAGAAAAATAATTTAGTGGTGGTAAAAACTATAAAAGTTTTAGAAAAAGAAGTTTGAAATCTTGTGTAGTAGATAATGTTAGCTAAACAATCACATCTATTATAAATACCACCCTTTAGTTGTTGTGTTTCATAAACTAGAACTTGAGATTTTTTTTTTTTTTTTTTTTATTAGAAAACTAGGTCTAAGGTGTTGGAGGATGTAGGAACGATTATATTTTATTTTTTTAAAACTTTTACACCTTTGATCACCACTCAAATTTTTTTCTTAGATTTACACTTTTTTCAAAATTCGATTCTAACTCCTTAGACATAGTTTTCTTATAAACCAAAAAAACGATAAATTCCAAGTTTTACTTTTAGAAACACAACAGCTAAAGGATGGTATTTATAATAGATGTGATGGTTTAGGTAACATTATATGCTAGACAAGATTTTAAACTTCTTTTTCTATAACTTTTGATACTTTTTACCACTACTAAAATACTTTTCTCGTAATTTAATTTTTAATTTTAAGTATATGTATATAGCTATATTTAAGATTAAGATTAAAAAGTAAAATATGAGAAAAATATTTGATAGGTTAGAGACAATTTGGTTGTAACGGAATAACTCTAACCTCTTGGTTACCTTACCAATACAATGGCTTCACGAGCCTTGATCTTGTCTTGGAGAATATGAAGTTACGAAATCGAATAGAACAAAACTTGCCACTTCCTGAAAATGAACGTGACTTACACCTTATGAGCAGTTACGGTGTTGGCGAAAGTAACTGAACCGGAGGAAAAAACGCAGAGGCAACGGCGGAGGTAGCAGCCGCGGTGTTGGAGGAAGTATGAACGACAGAGGTTGCAGTAACTATGGTAGAAGTAGCTGATGTGTGTGGAGTTTTGAAGCCATCGAACCGGTTTGATATAGTGGTTTAGCCGGTTAAATAGGTCTATCAAATAAAAATCATTGTTATCTCTTTAAATTATTAAATGAACATCTATATATTTAAGTGATTAAGTTACTCTTTTGGGTATGAAAAAAAGGAAAGAATTAGGAACTCAAAAGACTAACTTAATAACTTAAATAATATAGATGTTGACTTAATAATTTAAAGAGATAACAATGGTTTTTATTTGATAGATCCATTCAACCGGCTAACCACTATATCAAACCGGTTCGGTGGCTTCAAAACTCCACACACATCAGCCATTTCTACAATAGTTACTGCAACCTCTGTCCTTCCTACTTCCTCCAACACCGCGGCTGCTACCTCTGCCGTTGCCTCTGCATTTTTTTCCTCCGGTTCGGTTGCTTTAGCCACCATCATAACTCTTCAAAAGGTGTAAGTCACGTTCAATTTCAGTAAGTGCCAAGTTTTGTTCTATACGATTTCGTAACTTCATATTCTCCAAGACAAGATTAAGGCTCGTGAAGCCATCATATTGGTAAGGTAACAAAGAGGTTAGAGTTATTCCGTTACAACCAAATTGTCTCCGACCTATCAAATACTTTTCTCTTATTTTACTTTTTAATCTTAATCTTAAATATAGTTATATACATATACTTAAGATTAAAAAGTGAATTATGAGAAAAAAAATTTAGTGGTGGTAAAAACTATAAAATTTTTAGAAAAAATGTTTGAAATATTGTGTAGTAGATAATGTTACCTAAACAATCACATCTATTATAAATACCACCCTTTAGTTGTTGTGTTTCATAAGCTAGAACTTGAGATTTATCTTTTTTTTTGTTTTATTAGAAAACTATGTCTAAGGTGTTGGAGGATGTAGGAACGATTTTATTTTATTTTTTCTAAAACTTTTACACCTTTGATCACCACAATTTTTTTTCTTATAGTTAACTTTTTTAAAAATTCGACCCTAACTCCTTAGACATAGTTTTCTTAGAAACCAAAAAACGAGAAATCCCAAGTTTTACTTTAAGAAACACAACAGCTAAAGGGTGGTATTTATAATAGATGTGATGGTTTAGGTAACATTATCTGCTAGACAAGATTTTAAACTTCTTTTTCTATAACTTTTGATACTTTTTACCACTACTAAAATACTTTTCTCGTAATTCAATTTTTAATCTTAAGTATATGTATATAGTTATATTTAAGATTAAGATTAAAAAAGTAAAATATGAGAAAAATATTTGATAGGTTAGAGACAATTTGGTTTTAACGGAATAACTCTAACCTCTTGGTTACCTTACCAATACGATGGTTTCACGAGCCTTGATCTTGTCTTGGAGAATATGAAGTTATGAAATCGAATAGAACAAAACTTGACACTTGCTGAAAATGAACGTGACTTACACCTTATGAGGAGTTATGGTGGTGGCGAAAGTAACTGAACCGGAGGAAAAAAACGCAGAGGCAACGGCGAAGGTAGCAGCCACGGTGTTGGAGGAAGTATGAACGACATATGTTGCAGTAACTATGGTAGAAGTGGCTGATGTGTATGGAGTTTTGAACCACTATATCACTATATCAAACCGGTTCGGTGGCTTCAAAACTCCACACACATCAACCACTTCTACCATAGTTACTGCAACCTCTGTCCTTCCTACTTCCTCCAACACCGCGGCTGCTACCTCTGCCATTGCCTCTGCATTTTTTGCCTCTGGTTCGGTTGCTTTAGCCACCATCATAACTCCTCAGAAGGTGTAAGTCACGTTCATTTTCAGTAAGTGCCAAGTTTTGTTCTATACGATTTCGTAACTTCATATTCTCCAAGACAAGATTAAGGCTCGTGAAGCCATCGTATTGGTAAGGTAACCAAGAGGTTAGAGTTATTCCGTTACAACCAAATTGTCTCCGACCTATCAATTTTTTTTTCATATTTTACTTTTTAATCTTAATCTTAGATATAGTTATATACATATACTTAAGGTTAAAAAGTGAATTATGAGAAAAAAAATTTAGTGGTGGTAAAAACTATAAAATTTTTAGAAAAAGAAGTTTGAAATCTTGTGTAGTAGATAATGTTACCTAAACCATCACATCTATTATAAAAATCACCCTTTAGTTGTTGTGTTTCATAAACTAGAACTTGAGATTTATCTTCTTTTTTTGTTTTATTAGAAAACTATGTCTAAGGTGTTGGAGGATGTAGGAACGATTTTATTTTATTTTTTCTAAAACTTTTACAGCTTTGATCACCACTCAATTTTTTTTTTATAGTTCACTTTTTTCAAAATTCGACCCTAACTCCTTAGACATAGTTTTCTTATAAACAAAAAAAACGATAAATTCCAAGTTTTACTTTAAGAAACACAACAGCTAAAGGGTGGTATTTATAATAGATGTGATGGTTTAGGTAACATTATCTGTTACACAAGATTTTAAACTTCTTTTTCTATAGCTTTTGATACTTTTTACCACTACTAAAATACTTTCTCGTAATTCAATTTTTAATCTTAAGTATATGTATATAGTTATATTTAAGATTAAGATTAAAAAGTAAAATATGAGAAAAATATTTGATAGGTTAGAGACAATTTGGTTGTAACGGAATAACTCTAACCTCTTGGTTACCTTACCAATACGATGGCTTCACGAGCCTTGATCTTGTCTTGGAGAATATGAAGTTACGAAATCGAATAGAACAAAACTTGACACTTGCTGAAAATGAACATGACTTACACCTTATGAGGAGTTATGGTGGTGGCGAAAGTACCTGAATCGGAGGAAAAAAACGCAGAGGCAACGGCGGAGGTAGCAGCCGCGGTGTTAGAGGAATTATGAACGACAAAGGTTGCATTAACTATGGTAGAAGTGGCTGATGTGTGTGGCGTTTTGAAGCCACCGAACCGGTTTGATATAGTGGTTTAGCTGGTTAAATAGGTCTATCAAATAAAAATCATTGTTATCTCTTTAAATTATTAAATGAACATCTATATATTTAAGTGATTAAGTTACTCTTTTGGCTATGCAAAAAGAGAAAGAATTAGGAACTCAAAAGACAAACTTAATAACTTAAATAATATAGATGTTGACTTAATAATTTAAAGAGATAACAATGGTTTTTTATTTGATAAATCCATTCAACCGGCTAAACCACTATATCAAATTGGTTCAGTGGCTTCAAAACTCCACACACATCAGCCACTTCTACCATAGTTACTGCAACCTCTGTCCTTCCTACTTCCTCCTACACCGCAGCTGCTACCTCTGCCGTTGCCTCTGCATTTTTTGCCTCCGATTCAGTTGCTTTAGCCACCATCATAAGTCCTCATAAGGTGTAAGTCACGTTCATTTTCAGTAAGTGCCAAGTTTTGTTCTATACGATTTCGTAACTTCATATTCTCCAAGACAAGATTAAGGCTCGTGAAGCCATCGTATTGGTAAGGTGACAAAGAAGTTAGAGTTATTCCGTTACAACCAAATTGTCTCCGACCTATCAAATAATTTTCTCTTATTTTACTTTTTAATCTTAATCTTAAATATAGTTATATACATATACTTAAGATTAAAAAGTGAATTATGAGAAAAAAAATTTAGTGGTGGTAAAAACTATAAAAGTCT
This sequence comes from Arabis alpina, assembly GCA_900128785.1. Taxonomy (NCBI): domain Eukaryota; kingdom Viridiplantae; phylum Streptophyta; class Magnoliopsida; order Brassicales; family Brassicaceae; genus Arabis; species Arabis alpina. The sequence continues at coordinate 26,140,421 of LT669793.1, forward strand.
TAGAAAAAGAAGTTTGAAATCTTGTGTAGTAGATAATGTTACCTATCACATCTATTATAAATACCACCCTTTAGTTGTTGTGTTTCATAAACTAGAACTTGAGATTTTTTTGTTTTGTTTTATTAGAAAACTATGTCTAAGATGTTGGAGGATGTAGGATCGACAGAGGTTGCATGAAATATGGTATAATTGGCTGATTTGTGTGAAGTTTTGAAGCCACCGAACCGGTTTGATCTAGTAGTTTAGCCGGTTGAATAGGTTTATCAAATAAAAATCATTGTTATATTTTTAAATTATTAAATTAATATCTATATATTTAAGTAATTAAGTTACTCTTTTGACTTTGCAAAAAAGAGAAAGAACTAGGAACTGAAAAGACTAACTTAATAACTTAAATAATATAGAAATTGACTTATTAATTTAAAGAGATAACAATGATTTTTATTTGATAGACCCATTCAACCGGCTAAACCACTATATCAAACCGGTTCGGTGGCTTCAAAAATTCACACACATCAACCACTTCTACCATAGTTACTGCAACCTTTGTCCTTCCTATTTCCTCCAACACCGCGACTGCTACCTCCACTGTTGCCTCTGCGTTTTTTGCCTCCGGTTTGGTTGCTTTCGTCACCACCATAACTTCTCAAAAGGTGTAAATCACGTTCATTTTCAGCAAGTGCCAAGTTTTGTTCAATACAATTTCATAACTTCATATTCTCCAAGACGAAATTAAGGCTCGTGAAGCAATCGTATTGGTAAGGTAACCAAGAGGTTAAAGTTATTCCATTACAACCAAATTGTCTTTGACCTATCAAATATTTTTCTCATATTTTACTTTTTAATCTTAATATTAAATATAGCTATATACATATACTTAAGATTAAAAAGTGAATTATGAGAAAAATATTTTAGTGGTGGTAAAAACTATAAAAGTTTTAGAAAGAGAAGTTTGAAATCTTATGTAGCAGAAAATATTACCTAAACCATCACACCTATTATAAATACCACCCTTTAGTTGTTGTGTTTCATAAAATAGAACTTGAGATTTATCTTTTCTCGTTTTATTAGAAAACTATGTCTAAGGTGTTGGAGGATGTAGAAACGATAGAGGTTGCATTAAACATGGTAGAAGTGGCTGATTTGTGTGGAGTTTTGAAGCCACCGAACCAGTTTGGTCTAGTAGTTTAGCCGGTTGAATAGGTATATCAAATAAAAATCATTGTTATATTTTAAAATTATTAGATCAACATCCATATATTTAAGTGATTAAGTTACTCTTTTGACTATGCAAAAAAGAGAAAGAACTAGGAACTCAAAAGACTAACTTAATAACTTAAATAATATAGATGTTGACTTAAGAATTAAAAGAGATAACAATGGTTTTTATTTGATAGACCCATTCAACCGGCTAAACCACTATATCAAATTGGGTTGGTGGCTTTAAAACTCCATACACATCAGCCACTTCTACCATAGTTACTGCAACCTCTATCGTTCCTACTTCCTCTAACACCACGGCTGCTACCTCTGTCGTTGCCTCCGGTTTGGTTGCTTTTGCCACTACCATAACTCCTCATAAGGTGTTAGTTACGTTCATTTCAGCAAGTGTCAAGTTTTGTTCTATATGATTTCGTAACTTCATATTCTCCAAGACAAGATCAAGGCTCGTGAAGCCATCGTTTTGGTAAGGTAACCAAGAGGTTAGAGTTATTCCGTTATAACCAAATTATCTCTGACCTATCAAATATTTTTCTCATATTTTACTTTTTAGTCTTAATCTTAAATATAGCTATATACATATACTTAAGACTAAAAAGTGAATTATGAGAAAAATCCTTTTTTTTAAACGTCTGAAACTTTCATTAAATGATTAAATCATAAAATCTCTAAACAAAACTAAATGATCAAAAAACCCAACACATGAAAACAAGAAAATCGTATCAATGCCCAAATGGAGGGACCTAAGATACTTCATCTTGCATCACGATTAATTAAATCATGCAACCACGTCGGACCACCTAGATCCATATAAGAGTTGAATCTTCCATCCCTGGTAACACTTTTTGCAATCTCTCTTGCCACTCGATTCGCCGTCTGTGTTTCCATTTCAAATGATACGATATCAAAAGCAGCACTTGCTTGTTGAATGTGTTCAATGAAATTCCTGTATCGTGGCCATTCATGTGGTTTTCGCAAAGCTTCATGTACAGCTATGCAATCTGAAGCAATCATCACTTCCTTGAAATTCATATCTTTAAGCGCTATCAATGCCCATATCATACAACGAAATTCTGCTATAATGCGATTATGGGATTTCGTGAATGCATCACGGGAATGAAAAAAGACCAAACCTGTATGATCTCGAGCAACCCATGCTCCTCCGCAATGTAAGTGAGGGTTTCGCCAATTACCATTCAAATTGCATTTAACCATTCCAGGTTGAGGACGTTGCCATCGATCTTTTTTTATCTGACCCGGACATTGATGCACTCGATCATCGCCACTGCCATTGTTAAGCTGCATCCATGTTGTTGCCTCAATCAATGTCTCTTGTACCAAAGAGCTTATTGAACGTTGTGTTTGAGAAAACAAAACAACATTTCTATTTTTCCATATGCTCCATAAAACCCATGGTACCAAGCCACTAATCTTCACTGGTAAAGAAATTAGCTTTGTGATACTAAAAACAAAATCCATATTACTCTCAAGTGAATCACCAAATCCAGTAGCCAGTAAAGGAACCTCCGTTAATGATCAAAATTCTTGAGCCACCGTACAAGTGAAAAGTACGTGATTAATCGATTCCGAATGTAGATCACAAAGACGACAAGTAGTTTGCACATTCAAGCCTCTAGTAACCAACCTGTTAGCCACGGCCAAAGCTCCAACAATTATTCGCCAGAGAAATAATCTTAGCTTAGGAGAAGTCTTAATTTTCCACACTCTCTGTTTCAGTCTAAGTTGTGCACTTGTGATATTGTTTGGAGTCTCGGCAGGAACCAGGGGATTATTAGAAAAATCTTTTAGTTGGTAAAATCTGTAAAAGTTTTAGAAAAGAAGTTTGAAATCTTGTGTAGCAGATAATGTTCCCTAAACCATCACATCTATTATAAATACCACCTTTTAGTTGTTGTGTTTCATAAACTAGAACTTGAAATTTATCTTTTTTCCATTTTATATGAAAACTATGTTTAAGGTGTTGGAGGATGCATGAATGATAGAGGTTAAAGTAACTATGGTAGAAGTGGTTGATGTGTGTGGAGTTTTGAAACCACCGAACCGGTTTGATATAGTGGTTTAGCCGGTTGAATAGGTCTATCAAATAAAAATCATTGTTATCTCTTTAAATTATTAAGTAAACATCTATATTATTTAAGTTACTAGGGGCTTCTCCGGACTACGCCCGGATTTTGTGATGAATTGTGAAATTTTTATCTGTATTTTAAAGTTTTTTAGTTGTTTTCTTAGAAGACCTATAGTCAAATTTAGTTTGTTTTATTGACTTTCAATCTTTATGAATAAACTTGTTGAATGAATTTTTTTTTTACTTCTGTATGATTTTCTTTTGTGAGCTAATCGTTAGTTAAAATACGACACATGAACTGGTAATTCAATTTGGCAAGAAAAATTGTTTAGAAAAGAAAATCTCAAAAATCTTAAACGTGCAGAATGGGTCAAACAATCCGCCTTTAAATTAAAAGAATGTTTACGCTCAGTAATATCTAAGTAAAAGAGAAGAACTCAAATATTTTAAGAAAAAGTTTAGATTGACAAAACAGAGACATAGAATTGAACCTTGGCAACGATTCGCCTAACATCCTTGACAAAAGCGTGCAAATCATGTTGGATAGTCGGACCGGTCAAGTCTTTCCTAAAGAAAGACGTTAAATTTTGGGAGATTCAAAGTATAGTAAAAATATAATTACAGTGAGAATACTACGACACCTTTTTTTTTGGAGAGAAATGATCGAAAGTGATTGGCCCAAAATCATGAAAAATCCAATTTTATATACACATCCACAATTATAAATCCAAATGCTACACAAGAATCTTACTATAAACCCTGTAAGAAAAAAATCTAAACAACTTTAGTGTCCTAAAGCTTCTTCTTTTACATATTCACACAATGTACTAAACTTCCATTTACAAATATAAAGGAACATGTTTTTGTGCTGATAAATGCAGGATAAGGTAAACCGAAAGTGGTTACTCTTTAACTAATACATAGCAAAGTGAGTGGTAAAGAAATATAAGGGAAAATAATTTCATGTACTGTTGGAGCTATTCAAATTTGATAGTTGAAAGTTACATGATCAATTGACATTTATAGAGGTCTAAAGCAATTGCGTAATTTCAAGTATCCCAATTAAAATGAGAGATATCCCACAATTTGTTCGTCTTCTTCCCCCGTGAAAAGTTCACTAAAAACAGACAACGGAATTTTGTTAAACAAATTACCAGAAAAACTTATATACATATGCTCTAAAGATTTAGGCCAGCGTGAAAATAATTTCACTTACTTTTAATTCCTTTGCTCTCCAAGTTTTTCCATTAATAGTATGAGAAATTTCCATCCAAATATCCAAATTGGAGAAGATATAATAGCTTGTGAATTAAAGTATGGTATAACATCATCACTTTAGATTATGTTATGTACAAGCTATGTTTAAACAGTTGTAATAACATAAGAGAGAAAAATCGCAACAAACCATTAAATAGTATATGAGGTCAAGAGGCTCTTCCATTGTTAAAGACGACTACAAATTAAAATACAGAATTAGTTTGAAACCAACCTGATCAGAACACATAAAATACACATCTCACCCATTGAAATTAAGCCTCCCCTCAGACGGCAATGTGATGGATGATATTTGAGGATGAATCCCTGAAAAATGAACCAAGTACAAGCAAGAAAAAGATCAATGATGGCCTCAAGAGTCAAGACTGAAGCAAGGAGGACATTACGTTGAACAATTAAGAGAGGGACAAAGAGGCGGAGATTGGAAAGCTTATTAGGAGATCAAGTATAAGAGAGACCATTCATCTGATGGTAGTCCTCACATACAGATACACACATGGATACATACCTGCATATACATTCATTGACATGTATTAGTCATAAAATTATATGTGATTGACAAAAAGATCATGTTGATTACCGTTGCCTGTTCTAATGGTATTGCTTAATTCCAACTTAAGGAGAAGAATTCCAAATATCACAGAGCCACAGACGAAGTATGTCCATGACCTGAAATATTATGATATCTAGAACATAAGCAGTCCATGAGGCACAAGAAACTCAACTGCAGAGTAAAAATATACAACAATCAATTAACTATAGGGATAACAATTTGAATTTTCAGACGATATATCCAGGTTCTAGATACGGGCTCAAACATCAAAATTTCATAATGATAAATTACAGCACGAACAAATATCAGACCACTTACCAATAACATTCCAAAGTGCTTGTTTGTACTCCGGCTAATAGCTGGTTTGAGGATATAACATGGAGACTCTTTATTTCTTAAGCCAATAAATCCATGGGAGAGAATGTCCCCAATGTTAAAATGACCCTTTTTTGTTATGGCATGGATGATTTAAACCCCACCAGAGGTAAGATTTCTTGATACCTTGCATACGAAAAAAAAACAGTAGCAAACCGTGAGGATTGGTACATTATTAAGCAGAGTAAGAATGATGATTGTAATTTAGCAAGATGGTGCTTTCGTTTATCTCATCAAACTGCAACATCTTTTCATTACAAGGATACAGACAAACCCAATTTTACTAACCTTCGATGACATCAATGTAGTTTTGCTGTCGCTGTTGTACGTGAACCTAACATAGGACGAACGACTGAGTTAGTAAGGAGGAAAGTTTATGCAAATAAGAGAAAAGAGGAAAAAGTCTGTGATAGGATCAATAGAGCAGGGTTTTTATAATTTGATCGAACGCTGTTAAACCCTAAGAAGGAAGGCGAAGAATCGAAGATGAAAAGTAGCGGAACACAAGGAAGGGCAAGGATTTTCAGAAACTGGATCGGCAGTAGGGTAAATTGTTGAAAGTCATAACGCTTGAAAACGGAGGTTGCCTCTTGGTTTCCTTTGGACACGTGTGAAGTTAATGTGGCTTAATTGATGATGGGTGAAGGTCAGTGGAGAAGTTATGGAGAGGAGTTTCAAGTTCAATGGAAAATTGATGGAGTGGGATTGAAGAAGAAGACGCCGTGTGTGTTTTTGGTGTTATACATGGGCTTGGATTAGATATATGTTTATGGGCTGCTTTATCATTGTTAAGCCCAAAAGTGATTAAAAAAAAAAAAAAAAAGAGCAAACGTGGCTCTATCTCCTTTGATGAAGTGATAATGACTTGGCCAAATGATAGGCTGAGAAAATTCAGCTTTTGGCCCATGTGGCATGCCTTATAAGCCTCTATTTCATCCCCTTTTATATAAAGGAGGTTAAGTTAGTCTTTTGAGTTCCTAGTTTTTTTTTTTTTTGCATAGTCAAATGAAGGAAATAGGAACTCAAAAGACTAACTTAATAACTTAAAATTCCACGCACATCCGCCATTTCTACCATAGTTACTCCTACTTCTATTGTCCCTACTTCCTCCAACACGAACGCCAAAACGCAAAAAACAGAAAAAAACAAATGTAACAACTTTTATGCCTTCTTTTAATTTCTAAAAGCTGAAATGGTTTGACCAAAAGCTGAAGTATTTGTCGCCTGTCGGCAACTTCTTATGAACCGGTTCAGGTTGCTATAATGCTATTATATCAGTCTGGTTTAATCATGAGAAAATTACATATTTTATCACATTTGAGTTTTAATCATATCAAATGTCACATGTGTTTTTGAGTTGCACATAATGTCACTTAGACACTCATATTTCGAAAATGACCCTTCCATATGTGTGTATGAGTATGACATTATGAGGGAGGAATTGATATGTAACAAAAAAACATTAATGGCCATTAATGCTTGATGTGTATATGTCAGAGATTTTTTTGTGAAAATAAAAAAATAGATATGCAATAAAGGTACGGTCTGAATATATTAATAAATATGTAATGCTCATAAAGATACATTTATTACATAACTAGATTAAGACCCACATGATATGCGGGTATTATATATTAAATTGATAATTTGTGTAGTTATATACGTATATTTATAGTCTAAATTAAAACCCCGCTAATATAGTATACATTACGTATCTTATAAACCCCGCATAATATAGTTAATATAGTTATAAACCTCGTTAATTTTTTTTTGTTTACACAAAAATGGAATATATGAACGATAAAAAAGAAAATTATAATATATTACTATTCTATTTTGTAAATTTTTCATTTTATGTTAGGTTTATAAATTTTCTTTTTACAACAGGAATAAAGTATGGTAAGTGTTGGATAAGTTGAAGAATCTAAAATTTGATATAATTGATATATACTAACCTTTCATCAAGTAGAAGAACTTTCATTCCCATATTACGTTGTTTGCTTTAAAAAAATTCTAGCCTCCCACTTTCGAAAAATACATGCAATAGTTCGATGCTAAACACGATTTCGATCTAATTTATCGAAAATTGAATAGTTCTAACTGATTTGTGGGAAGGTCATATTCATGATTTGCAAAGAAAATTAAGGATTTGGGGTGTACGTTAAATTGTGGGAGGTGTGTGTTATTATATAGTTTTTGGATTTACCTTTTTTGAAGTAATATTTTACTTTTCCTTTTTAAATAATTTATAGTTTAACATTTATAAGTTGAACGTACATTTACTTTTTCTTTTAAAATAATTTATGGTTTAACATTTTTTTGTTTTTATATATAAAGTTTCATTTTTGTGATATAACATTAATTTTGTTTAACATAATGATATTTATATTTTCCTTTTTTTTAACGACTTACATAAAATTTGGTTTGGCTTTTAGAAATATGCTAATAAGACAATAAGAAAAATGTTAATGTGTCTTTATTTTATTGGTTTAACATAATGATATCTTTATTTTTCTAATTACTTAATTTAAACAGAGTATTTTAACACGTGTCATCATCTCCATCGATAATAGACACATGTCGCGATTCTATGAGTTACAATTTTGACAAACTATCCTTTATATAATAAGATTGTTGCCTATTTATTGCAGATAAAAGATGGTGTACACCTCTTGTAAGTATACACCACGATTTGTGTTTGCATTCTTGTAAGTATACACCACGATTTGTGTTTGCATTCTTGTACGTACACATCGTCTTCTTCTTGTACGTAGACATCGTCCTCCTCTTGTACGTACACCTCCGCGTGTACATACATCTTTTCCTACACGTGTACGTATACCTCCTCTTGTGCGTACACATTCTCATACTTTTGTACATACTTACACCATGATTTGTTGCATTACATATACGTACACATCCTTTTCCTCTTGTACGTACACATGCTCGTGTACATACATCTTCTCCTTCACGTGTACATATACCTCCTTCTGTGCGTACACTTTTTCCTTCTCTTGTACGTATTTACACCAAGATTTGTGTTTGGATTTCCTGTACGAAAACATCCTCCTATTCTTGTACGTACACCTCATCGTGTACGTGCATCTACTCCTCCACATGTACGTGCCCCTCCTCTTTTACGTACACATCCTCTTTTTCTTGTACGTACACCTCCTCGTGTAAGTACATCTACTCCTCCACGTGTACGTGCACCTCCTCCTATGCGTACACCTCCTTATGTACGTACATACACTATGATCTAAAGACAATTTCAAAGAGATCTAAAATTCTCAAATTAAGCAGAAACTAACTTATATCAATTGGAAGAAAGAGACACGAATAATGGAAGAAAGAAAAAATATTTAAAAAATGAATTATATTTATTATTTTGTTTTTGTCTAAGTATTAAAGAATTAAAGAAGGAGAGAAGTAAATAAATTTTTGTATGTATCTATTGTTGGCGAAATGAGAATATAGTGTGTAAGTGATATTTGATGTAATTTCAATTTTGGCATGTGACATATTTGTGATTACAGTTTGAGAATGTTACTTATTTACAATTATTTATTCAATCATCGGCTACACCAACAAAAGCCATTAGCCGGACCATGATGTCTATACTTATAATAAAAAATAATAAACAAGTCAACTTGATGGTAAACTGAAATGAAGAAAATGGACATAGAATTATTATTATTTATTTTTTGCTAATCAATACTATAATAACAGAAAGGGTCTCTCCAGCGTTGCCACATCAGCCCATTCTTTCAACTAAAAGCTTCAACTAAAAGCTGACACATCAGCGTTTTTATCGGCCATACAAAACATTTCATTAATACAGCCAAGCTTTAAATTTACAGTGCCACATCTGCTAGACATTGGGCTTCAATCGTTAATTTTCCAAACCCTCTAACTTGGGCTTCACTATTTGACTGGTGATTTCTACTTCGTTCTCAGAATCCTACACTGAAAATCGTTTAAACAATTATCAGACCGGAGGTTGATCTCGAAAAATGCAGAGGTAGGATTTGATCCTTTGCTCATGATCTTACGGTACAAACAACAATCGTTTAAACTTTAAACAAATCAACCTCGAGAAACTCTAATTTCTTTTCAAGAATCGCAAAATCGATATGTGAAAATGGTAGATCATGAAACAAACGATGAACAACGAATCAACAATCAAAGAACCAAGGATCGGAAATCAGAAAAGTGGATCGAAAGATCAAGAGAAGAATCGAAGGAACAAGTACCTTCAACGAGAGAAATTACGCAGAGAGAAAATTAGAGTTTTGATTTGGGAGAGAAGAAGAAACGATGAAGGAACTGAGGTTGATCTCGCTTACTCCGATGCCGGGTAGGAAGAAAAAGCTTCTCCGATTATCGCATCTGACTCCGACGCCGCATACGAATAGAAAGCTTCTCCGATTGTCGCATCTGACTCCGACGCCGCATACGAAGAGAAAGCTTCTCCGAGTATCGCATCTTACTCCGACACCACATACGCAGAGAAAGCTTCTCCGATTACCGCATCCTTCTCCGATCTTCTTAAGTTATGCAATCATAAGGTATATGTCATGGTTCCGTGATTTTTGGATGAATCTATCGACTGAGCTTCAATTTCTTCCCATCATCTTCTTCGTTCAATTAGCCATGTCGTTTTCTCGAACAAAAACGAAATATCTAACCTCCAATTTTTTAGATGCATGATCTCTTGAAGAATTTTAATTGAATGTTCTGTATGTACCCGCGCGACTACAAACATGCAAGACAAGAACCTCACGAAAGAGAAGAAAACCAGGACAATCCTTACTTTCTTAGTAGTGGAATGCTGAGGAAAATATAGGACCACGCATACTAATGGGGTCCTGAGGAAAAGAAAGGACCAAGCTTAATAATGGAGTTTTGAGGTAAATAATGGAACAAGCTTGATTTCTATTCTTGCTTTTAGACCACGACCAAGTGTATTACAGTTTTAGAACAATTCTTAATATGAAATATTTCTATTCGAATTTAATGAAACCAGTATTGCACTTTGAAATCTAAGAAATTTAACAATCTATAGGATGATAAACCTTTACAACAAATGCCTCTACATAGATTTGCACATCAGCATTTTTAGCATTTCTGTGATGACACATGTATCTAAACAATTTATTTTTCATAAATCATCCAAGTAACTTAGCCTCTTCTCCTTCCCAAATCCTAGAACCAAAGCGTCTCTTTCAAACTTTTTCGCATTAATTAACAAAGAGTTTGACCGACGCTTATTTGTTCCAAGTTGAATAAATAGAGTTCAAGTTGGACCTATCATCTCTCGACTTGGGATGAAGAAATCTACTGCAGATCTTCGTCTATTTTTTTTCTTCCATTCTGGTGACTTATGTGATCTTTCAGCGAGTCCCTTCGATCCACCATCTTCCTCCACATGGTTTTAGAATAACAGTCTTGAGGGTTCAAGAGAAGAGAAAAGAGGATATTTTTGGTATGATAGAAGACAAAAGAGGATGAAAAAGGGAAAGCCACTCTTTGGCTAGGTAACACGATTATTTTTAGTTATCTTGAAGTATCAGCTGCCATCAAGGTTCCAAAAAATCTGAAGATGCTGTTTCAACTACCAACCGAGGAAGAAGGTGAAAGGAAGGTGCGGAAGGATATCAAAGAGGAAGAAAGAGAGCACAAAAAGTCCGGTGGTGGTGCAATTATAATATCAATAATTGCTATTAGATTTTGTTTCCTCTTATTTTAGTCGCTTCCCTGCAATTCCATTAGTTTTTTTTCATATTTATTTCATTATACTTGTGTTTAGCCGCTTCAACAAGACTATGTGTATAGTAACAAAACTTATGTACTTTCTCAAACCTGTTCGTCTAATGCAGTTGGTTTGACATGAAACATATAGAGATTGCTTTGCATTAGTTAATCCAAATAAGATCTTGATTTTTTCCTACTGCATGGCTTGTCTTTAATCACAACTTAAGTGTTCTCAGTTTGAGACTTTTATGTTTGTTTGAATATCCTACCTCAGATACAAAAAAAAACTACAAAGCTAGAAAATATTTTTGAAACAGAAATATCTTCTAAAAGTTTTACTACCTTTGGCTTTAACAATGTACTCGGATTAAAATTATATACTTTTCTTTTATTCTAAAGCTAAATGAGTTCCTTTTAATTTTTATATAATGTTGCTTTTTTCTGGTCACACAAGCTTCGGCAATAACTGCAAGAGACGAATTTGTTGAATTTGCACCTTAATTTTAATGCCGGTAAATATAATGAAGTGAATGTTAAAAAAACGAGTAGTTTCTTTCTAAAATGTTTTATCTGTCTAGCATTTTGAAAGAGACCTTTGACAAGAGCTTTAAAAGAAAAATCATGTTTTGGAGGAAGACAAAAAGATCTAAAGGTTGTTTCGTTAACTAGGTTAAAGAAATTTGACTTAATACGACATGCCATGGCATCAACTATTGCACAATTTGGAGGGTTCCAAGGTGAGTTTGGATGAAAAATTCTCTACAGTTCAAGGATCTGAATTAATTGGTTTATATCCAAGTGAAGATTTAATTCACAAGCTTGAGAGTTGAGAATATGTGTATATAAAGATGAAGGGGTTGCATGAAGGGTATTATTATTACTCTTTCACTTTTAGTTAACATCTTAATAGTTTCTTAATCGCTTAATGATTTTATTGTTGTCAATAAATAAAATCTGAATATCATCTATCTAAATTGAATTTTCCTATATGAAAATATAGAAAAGCAACTTTGTAAAATAAGTTGTACTCTATTTAGTTGTATAATTTGATACTGTTTGGGAAAAAATATAGTATATGATTTTATCTCAAAATATTACCTCATCAAAACTACAGAATTTATAAAGAAAATCCCGCGGCATAGCGCGGGTAATCATCTAGTGAGAATAAAAATTTATGTTGCATTTCCACTCATTGCTCTTAAAGAACAATTTATTTTATTTTTGGTTAACAAATACATATATTTTTAGCAGAATGGGTTAAACTTTTTTTCCATGTATTCTCATTGTAAATAGCTCCACCTTATTTTATTCATCTAACTAATCATACATCCATTTGCATCTTTTTTTTTCTTTTTTTTTTTGGTTAAAGACAAATGCCTCTTCTGTACATTATCTGAAGTATTGAACCGAAATAAGAAAAGGCAAAGTGATAAACACTAGTGTTTTCACTTCTCATAGTGGTTATACACTAGATTGGATTCAACCGAAAAACTGATTCCAAACCAAGCTAAAGCCTAATTCGGGGTTCGAATTAAATTACTTTTGCAACCAAAATACCAAATAAAAACCGAATCGACCAAAAGAAAACAAAATATTTGGGCAGTCAAAATCAGAACTGTAATAAACCTGTCCAAAAATCAAATTGGTTTGATTACTGTATCGTCCAAACCAAAATACTTGAATTGACCACAAAGTTGTAAAATGTGTTCCTCTACTAATTTTTCATGCTATGAGAGTTTTGGGTTCATTGGTAAAATCTATTGTAACAGACAAATAAATATCAAAAGAATAACTTACCTACGTACTTCCGGATCCTGAAGTTATATGACTAAGTATATCAATCCTTGGGGTTTGTAAGTAAGTCCCTAGATTTCTTGTAACTACGGAAACTCTAGAATGCCCCAATCTTTTTACCCTTCAGGCACCAGAAGTCGCAGCGTTCTAAAGAAATTTTGCCAGGCTTATTGTTAAGTTAGAAGCTCCCTCGTCGATGATTTTCAAGAGCCAAGAAAAATGTTGTGATTCCTCCATCTTTTTGGATTCATTGCGCATCAATCATCTCAGTGTCTGAATCTTCTTTCTCCGAGGGTTTGGACTCTGAAGCAGCAGATGGAGATGAGGTAGCAATGTCCGAACAAGAAGAATCAACAGCAAGATTTTCAACCGCTATATCTTCTTTCTCATTTGCTGCCTCTTCTTGATGATCTGTTCCAGAATCATGTTCCATCTCAATAGAAGGGTTTGACTCTGAGTCTACTGTGTCATTTGCTGCTTCTTCTTGATGATCTGTTCCAGAAACATGTACCATCTCAATAGACAGGTTTGACTCTGAATCTACTGTATCAACCCTTTCGTCAACCTCATTTCCTTTTTCAGAGACAGTAAGGGAAACCGCCAATGGTGACGATGACGATGATGATGATGATGATGATGCTGATTCTTTTTTGTGTTCTGGGTCTTCTGAATGTGAGATCATGCCATTACACAGCGAGGACACAATAGTGTCATTTGCTCCCACCTCGGAGCTCTCAACAGAGCCATCTTGGCTAGATTCTGTTTCCAATATATCTGTTTTCTTCTCATCTTGAACTTCATCGGATCTAAGACTCGATGGTCTGGTTTGAACTCTGCACCAACATCAGAAATAATATTCTGTTCAAGCTACTTCTCTTACACAAGATTCTTTGTCATAGCAAATTCGCAAACTCGCAAAAGGATTGATATTCTTCTTGTCAACAAAAATTAGAAAAGTGAAAGGCTCTACCTGCTGTAGAGGAGCATGTATGCTCTTTGAGAAAGGACATCTTCTAGTTCAACGTTTTCCACCTGCGATTATTTTCAGACGGGATTAGAAGATCTCTGAAACTTGTAATTTTTCTTAGAACGGAATCTTCATTTATGTCAACATTCGTAATAGCCAAACAAAAGAACATGAGTTTATAAAAGATGATTCTTACCTCAGAATCGTCTATTCTATACCAGTTTCCCCGGAAGTCCTTAACATAGCATATGTAATGACCGAAAAATGAAGCATTCAACATATCTAAATGAACAATCACAGCATAGAGTTTGTATACATTTGATCCTTCTCCTCCGCTGCTCGTGTAAGGGCCAAGATCAAATGTCTCGGGAAAACTAATTCTTTTGTTCAGTTTACCGAATCTCCCACCCTGTCCATAATTTCAGATTTATTAGACAACTGACGTCAGAAGAATAGGCAAATGCAAAGAGACTAACTAAGAGCAAAAGTGAGGGGAATGGAGCAAAAACCTGGAATCTTTTTAAGGCAACTGTAAGAATATTTGGAGCACAACGAATTGAAAGGCGCTTACATGCCTTCACATAGTCATTACATCTGGAAAAGAGAGGATCAAGGATAAGAGAGACACTCCAATTACAGAATGAGCATGTCAATCATTTCTCTGGTTAGGAAGAATTAATGCTTTAGAAGGAATATAATACCTATCACATTTGTACATGTTATCTCCCTGAAGCCACTCTTTAGCTGTGAACTGATCGAGACATTCCTCCAATGATACCGCATCCCCGTGGATCTCAACGGTTAAATCCATCATATTTTCATATTGGTCAGAAACATTACTGCAAACAGTGCACTGGACCTGTACAGGTTAAGAAAATGCAGCAAACACAAAGAAAAATTACAAAAAGAGAGGATAATAATTAGCTAGGAAGGAAAAGTGCAAGGGTGAGTGCCATCAAACTTGAAAATAAACAAATTTGATGATGAAGATCATTAGTTAGGCATAGGCCAGAGTTACAAAACAGGTCACCGTTGTCCTAAGTTATGAAAATCAACCTTCCATTTATTACACCTTGCTAGCCTCTTAAGAATCTAACAGGCACATCATTATATTTTTTTAAATTTGCAAAGACTGCAAGACATGCTACTGAGATCAGGAAACATCACCTCTGACTGAAGGAGGCCGCCAAATATATATTGAATAAGGGTGGTTTCTTGGGCGCGAGAAGGCACCACTTTTTCTCCACCAAATTCGTCGAGGCAAACAGATTGCATCATGTCAATCACAAACCTAAATCACATGAAAATGAAAAGCATTAGCTGAGAGGGTGACAGAAACTCCACCACTAGGCTTACAGCAACGAGTAACAATCGCTGACCTCATCAACTCATGAGCATCCTCCTGTCTCCCATACCCAAGATTACCACCAATGTTAGGTAACCGCGAAATAATGTTCATAGGAGAAAAAGGAAACCGGCTTTGGTTTGCTCTTTCAAGATGAGTTTCAAATTCACAAAAGAAGCACCAGTCATTGCGCCTACCTGTCGAACAAAACATAAAAACAAAGATGAAGTGCATAAATCCAATTGAAGAGCTGTATAAAGCATCGAAAATCCCCCGCAATAGAAATTTACATTCTCTCTTGTGGCCTCTCTCCAGTAGGTATGCAACAAGAGGACGTGTCCAGGAAAGGCATTGCAGAACCACATTAGCAAAACAACTGAAAAAGCATTGACATAAAAGCAAAAGAAAATCAGATTAAAGGAATTTAGCTTATTCAATTAGCGCTTCAAAGCTACACTAGTAACAAGATGAACAAAAAACCTGTTTCCACAATTCATGAGCCCACAAGGAGCCAATGTTGGTCTGTCCCAGTTAAAATACTGAACAAATTGTTCATATGGGAAAAGAACCTGCAAAAGAATACAAAACAGAATCAGACTTGCACAAGAGAGTGTTAACATCAGATAACTAGAAGCAGGTTTATCTTACATCGCTTGGCTTGACGCTAGCCTTGCTTCGGCTCAAGTGAGGAACCAGTGAAACCTTGGAAGCAGACCTATTCCCAAAAAGAGAAGCTTTGAACTCCAGACCATCTCTTCCCACCGGTGATGATGAGTCAGTAACTCGAAACACCTTGCATTTTAGCTTATGCCCCGAGCTCCAGTCTGATGTTTGGCACTTCCCAGAGCTAGTCAACAAAAAGATAACGAATTCAACAACAGATACTCTAAAACTCCTAAAAATCCAAACTTTCAAAACCAAGATTCCTAAAAATCCAAACTTTTCAAAAGGGTTCCATATCTAAATCCAGCTACGTCTAAATCAAATCAAGAAACCCTAATTTGAGGTCATACCAGTATCGAACGGATTTGCAACGAGAGCATTTTTTGGTAGTAACTTTACCACAGACGGCGCATTCGTCGGGCGCGTCGGGAACCATGAAATCACGGCGGTCGAAATCACTGGAGGAGCCGACCTCAAAGAACTTAGCAGCAGTAGTTTTAACAAAGTAGAGGAAAGCGAGAGAGATGAAGAAGAGAGTTAAAATAAGCTGCGTGAAGAAATTGAGATCGAAGGGTAATCCAACTTCATGCATCTAATTCACAAACGAATCTCTCTCTCTTCTCTTTCTCTCCAACATCGATCTTCGAGAAACTTCGAATTTTCTCAGATTCGATTCGGAGATGCCAAGAGAGAGAGAAGAAGAAGAATTTACATTTTTTTTTGCATATTTATTTCCTTTTTCATTTCTTTATTACATCTCTTGTTTTTGGGAAATTAGCTTATATTTCTTCGTTTCATTTTAAATTTAGTTAATTTACAATGATTACTGCTAACAGAAATAAGTATAGTTTATAGAAATTGTTCATGGTTAAAAAAGTGAACTTTATTGAGATTTAGACACATGTGTAGAGGAGATTAGGTATAAAATCATAAAATAAATTTAATATGTATTTCTTTAAAAAAGTTCATTATATTTTATAGAAAACAAAATATGAATAAATTTAAATGTAAATAAATAAATAAATAATATAATGTAAACACATTTTGCAAACATTTGAAAATACGGAATTAAAAGTGTCATTTCTTAAAAATATCCTTAAATATTTATTGTTAATCAATACACATATCAAAATACTTAAGTGTGATAAAATGTTCTAACTAAAATTCATCTTTTCGATGATATTTAACTTGATGATGTTCTATATTTTTTTTCCATTTTAATTTGGGAAATTAGGTCCTATAATAGTTTTTCTACTCATAATTAAGTATTTACATAAAATAAAATTAAGTAAGTAACAATTAGATCATATAAAATGTCTATTTTATCCTTTTCTATTTTATAACTTTTATTAAGAAAAATTAAACAAAAAACAGAAATAAAACATCACCTAAACCTAAAAAACCTCCACGTTTTCTTTTTCTCCTCCTCCTCTTTCTCCCTTTTTTTTTTCCTTGTTCTCTACGGCCTCCTCCCTCTTCTTCTTATTTTCCAATTTTGTTAATTCACTTTTTCTTTCTTAACTACTTGTCCCATTGATCGATATGGTTAATTGTGGATTGAAAGATTCCAATCATAGATTAAAATGGTGTTTCTTCTTCCTTCATCAAATTCTCCGGTCATCTCCTATACTCGTCAAATTAAGCCTACCGCTTGAGATCAATAGAGTTAATTTTGTTCGAAAATCAGGTAACTCTATTATTCTTTATTTATTTATATGAGATTATTGTGTTTATAATAATAGTTAACTACTCCCTCCGTTCTTTAAAGATTGATGTTCTAGAAATTTTTTTTGTTTTCTAAAGATTGATTTTTTATATTTTCTATGCAATAATAATGATAAATTGTAGATTTCAAGACATATTAATTGGTTTTATTGGATTGTCATTGGGTCAAACTTATGGAAAATTGTTTAATACAAAAACCAATGCACTTTTAGTCAAACATTAATGTGTTTTCTTAATATGTGTGAAAACTCTAGAAAATCAATCTTTAAGGAACGGAGGGAGTATATGTTATTCATTATGCAAATTATAATAGATAACTACATCTGAATATAGTTAACTATATTTGTTTAAATAAGTAATTGTTATAATAACATTTTCGTGAAGTAAACTATGTTTTAAAATTGGTAGCATACACAACTATGTTACAGAAATAGTGAACTATACTTTTAATTTGATAACTATTTTATGAAAAATAGTTAGCTATGTCTTGGATTAGTTATAAATAGTGTAAGATAGCTAACTATATTTTCAAATAGATAATTTCATAAATAGCCAACTATGTAATTAAACAGGTAACTATTACAACACAACCAACTATTTCGAATAGCTAACTATGTTTTCGAATAGGTAATTTCGGAAATAGCCAACTATGCTATTAAACATTTAACTATTACAACATATTTATTTTCTTTTCATCTTTTTTTGTAGGGAAATTGACATGTATAATAGGTTTTATGTCCATAATTAAGAATCTAATACTAAATAAACAAAAATTAAGTGAATAACATTCAGCTCAAACAAAATGACAATATTACTCATCATTAATTTATAACTATTATTAAAGGAAACATAAATAAAAAATAATAAGTTAAATTTACCAAAACCTAATTTTCTTTTCTTTCTCTTTCTTCCACGCCTCTTTTTCTTCGTGAGCCACTTTTTTTTCTTCTCCTTCTTCGATTGTTTCTTCCTTTTCTTTTCTTACTATTTTTCTTTTTTTTCTTACACAAACATCACAATCGATTTCATCTCTTTCAAGTGATCCATAAAATCAATTATCATAGATCAAAAATCTTCAGGCATGGGATTAAGATTGTATGTCTTCTCGTTGTCCAACGTTAAATTTCCCATTATCGTCTCATCTCCTTGTCAATCTGAGCCGCCGCTGAAGAACGATAGAGTTAACTATTTTCGGAAATCAGGTAGTTATGGTTCTCATAATAGTTAACTGTATGTGTTATTTTCATTATACAAACTATAATACGTAACTACGTTTCTGATAATAGTTCACTATGTTTTTTATAATTTTTCATTATGCAAACTATAATGGACAACTACATTCTGAACATATAGTTAACTATTATTTTTAAATAAGTAATTATTATAACAACGTTTTCATATAATCTACTATGTTATAAGATCTGTAGAGTAGTTAACTGTATATGTATAAAAAATACTTAACTATATTTTAAAATTATGATTATTCCTGAAAATAGTTAACTATCTTCTCAAATCATAGTAATAATATATAGTCAACTATCTTTCCAAAAATCAATAATATATAGTCTCGAAAATAGTCAACTATATTATTAAATAGTTATGTAGAGCTGTTTTTACCTAATTTTTGTTTCTTTTGCAGAGAGTACATCTATAAAGATCATTGATGAGAAAAATATTTTTTAAGGAAAAGATTTTCAGAGATATATTTTTTATGTCAATAAATATCACATTTAATAGGGACAAAATTATCCATTATTTTATTGTCACTGCTACTCACCTAATTTTCTCTTCTGTGATGTTAGATACTTAATTTTGTACCAAAAACCTATTATTGAGTAAATTAACCTCTTTTTGTATTGCTCTTTTTCTGATCCATATTTTTTCCAGATCTATAAAAAAAGATTCAGCCAGGGAAAAACTTAGAGAAAGAGAGTAATATATTTTTTAATATTTTTTCAGACTTAATTAATTATATATGTAGGGGCAATTTCGTCCTATATTTATTTCTCTCTGTTACTTACTTAATTCTATTTTTTGGCATGTTAGTTATCTAATTATCAATCATAAAAATATTATTCACCTAACTAACCCTTTTAATTTGTTCTCTTTTTCAATATTTTGCAAGAAAATAAATAGAAAGTGTTTGGAACGTAAAAAAAAAGAGAGATAAATTATAATAACGATAAGAGATTGTTTAAAGTCTTCCAGGTCGACGATAAAAAAAAAAGTCTCTCAGACCATCCATCTAAGGAAAAAAAAAACAAGTCTAAGAAACCGCCGTGGCAACGAAAATTTGTCCTCCATTCTCATTACTTTTCAAACTCACCCATACTTTAGTTTAAGTGAATAAAAATTAAAACCCACAAACTAATTTTTCTTTCTATGTACCCATTTCAGTTAAGCCCACAAGTATGTCAATTTTACCTTACAATTCTCAAAAAGCTGTAAAAATGGAAAGAGCAAACGAAGAAAATGACGAAACCAATTACAATCTCTTTTACTTCCTCGGCTCTCATGGCATGGCAGAAGCTCTTGCCATCCGTGAAGCGTTACGCTTCGCCTCCCTCAAAGGTTTCAGGAACTTCTAATTAGACTTGGTAGATTCACAGATCATGATCTGGCTAATTAACAAGAAGCTTCTGAGATTCATAGAATCATCTTTGGTATTTCTCTTTTAGCAAGCAATCTCAATGTTCTCTCTTTCGATCACTTTCAAAGAGACAAAAATCATCCTACAATGTAATGGTTCAAATTGGATTAGTTCTGTTTTCATGCAATTTGAATTTTCAACGGAAAAAAGAAGAAACCAATTACTATTTTATCCCTGCTTTAATTTTTTTTTTAGAATGGTCAAAGGTTTTTTTATCCAACGGTCAATATAATTTTTTTTTATCTAATGGACGAACAAGATTTGTCGTAAAAAAACTTAGTATCGTCACTTGAAACAAAATCATCCTACGGTTGACATAGTTTCCTTTAATTTTATTGATGGTCAAGAATTAAGGTTGAACAAACAATAGATCGGTCAATGATTTACTGCTCAAGTGTAGTAAATAAGCCAATGTTTTACAATTTGTAATTACATTTTATCGATTGATGCACGCATATTTTCTCATCTTTAACATACATTTTTCTTTGGTTTTATAGTCATTAGACTTGTATTTTGCATATTTCTTATCATTTTGAGTCTCATATAGAAAAGGTTGTGTCTTAGAGTCTAATGATTCATTTCATGCATATGCAAAGCATTTTTAGTTCTTTTTAGGTACAATGGAGGGCTAGAAGTGAGAGGAACCTTATGGAGTTGAAAGAACATTCAAAGGAAGTGATGGAAATGAAGAGACAATTTGGTGAATTTAGAAAAGGCACATCGACCATGCGCATCGGCCAAGAGTAGGTGGATGCAAGAAAAGAAATGTTCGAGACAACACATCGACCAGGTGCATCGGCCAGGAGTAGGTCGATGCAAGAAAAGAAGTGTTCCACTAGAGAATGCATCGACCTCAGATACCCGATACGGACAAGTTTTATCCAAGCTTCAAGATCCGACCCAATTCTAACTGGATCGATCCAATCCGAATTTTACTTATTATAAATAGTTTTGTGGACCTCTAAAAACCTAGTTTTTGGCCAAGTTTGATTTGACATCTCTTGTAGAGGCTAAAAACTCTTTTCATATGCTTTTGGATTTAAATCTTGAATCTTTAGTAAAGTTTTCTTAATCTTACTCTTTACTTTTATGATTATGCATTTATTTATGATTATGGTTATGTTTAGTATCATGAGTAGTGAGTAGTTTCTCTATGGGTTTTTGGGCTTAGATTAGAGGTGATTAATGAATGATTAGTTATGTCTAGGGATAAATTCTTATGATTTTTAAAGATTAAGGTGTGTTTAATGCTAGATTAGACTTGATCAATCTAAATCTAGATCATGGATATTTTATGACTGGAAGGTGTTCGATGAAATGTCTAGGCGAATCTTAATCTTGCTTTTTATTCTTAACCAATGGAAGTTGATGTTTAAGGTAATTAGTGACTTTATGAACTTGAGTTTAATGATTGTTAGTCATTTAATTGCAATTGGGAAATTGGTCTAATTGAATGATTAATGAATGAATTATTATCATGAAAGTGGATTAGTCTATTTTAGTGATTCATGTTATAGAATTAAGTTATAATTGTTAGTCCTAGCATCACTAGTTAGTTATTAGTCACCTCAAGTCAATTGCTTTGCCAAAAGCCCATACATTTCTATATTTGAACAAGTTTTTACATCATTGATTTTTTGGTTGACATTTCCATTACCATTTGCTTGTTTTGCTTAGTTTTATTGCATTGTTAGAACTTTTATAATCGAAATCTAAATCTTGAATTGCTTAGCTTATTCGATTGTTTGAATTCTTAGTGTAGCTACTCCAATCTCCCTTGGTTCGACCCTATGCTATGCTACAACAACTAGAGTATGTTGTTAGCTAAGTTTAGGTACAAATACAATTTGACACACATCACCGATCTTCATTAAATGTTAAATTAATTATGATATATATATATATATATACACATATATCTATATGTTAGGATCCAATCAACTGAATTTGATTATCGCATTGAAAAATAAATAATTAAAAATGGTTGAAAGAGCAGACGAAGAACATGAAGAAGCAAGTTATCATTTTACCCATGCCTTAATTTCTTAAAAAATGGTCAAAGATTTTTTTGGTCCAACGGCCAATATAACTTGTTTTGATCTAATGGACGACCAAGATTTGTCAAAAAAAAAAAAAACTTAGTGTGGTCACTTGAAACAAAATCTCCATCATGTATCAAAGGAAGTATACGCAAAAATAAAGTAAAGTATATATTTAGCAAAAATAAAGTATATATTAATTATATGTTTAGCAAAAATAAAGCAAAATATATGTTATATTATCTATTTTCTATTGAATGTAACACAAAATATTTTTGAATGTGTTTGATCGATCTTGGTTCTTGACCATCAAATTAAAGGAAACTATGTCAACCGTAGGATGATTAATTTTAAAGTGACCACACTAAGTTTGTTTCTTGGTCATCTATTAGATTAAAGAAAGTTATATTGACTGGTTGGTTAAAAAAACTTTGGAACGTTTTTAGAAAAAATTAAGGCAAGGGTAAAATAGTAACTTACTTCTTCATCTTCTTCGTTCGTTATTTCAGCGTCTTGAGAATTGTAAGGTAAAATTGACATATCTATGTATTTTTCCAATGCGAGAATCGGATTCAATTGATTGGACCCTAGTATATATATATTATAAATAAATTTAACATTCAGGATGGGTGAAATATAATTTCAAGTTGTAAAACATTAGCTTATTTACTACACTTGAGAAGTAAATCTTTGACCGATTTACTGTGTTTGATCGATCTTGATTATTGACCATCAATTAAATTAAAGGAAACTATGTCTGTAGGATGATGCATCTTAAATCTCCTCTCTTTTTACTTGAATATGCACAAGTCGTAGCGCTACATAAGCCGCTTTCGATGGGTGTGGATTCTTTGGTGCTCAAGACACGCTCTTGGATGGTAATGGAAGACATTTCTTCAGAGGTTGCTTTATCCAAGGATAAGTAGATTTCATATACGGCAATGGACGATCACTCTACCAAGTAAACAAAAAAACACACACATGTGAAATCTTCAGAATATGAGACAAACTTGAAATTGCAAACAAAGACTGATAATCCCATACTTAACACAACAAGAGATCAAAATCTAGTTAAATTTCAATTATGAGTCTCACATGAAGCTTTATTTGTTCTTCTCTTTGGTGGTTAGTACTGAGTAGTGAAACGTTGAGATCCCATCCGACAGAATCTCGGCTTATTCATATCCTAACTCTGGGTAACTGGGAAAATTTCTACCTTAACTATGAGACAATGCTTTTACATATCTAAACTCAATAAAATTCAAACTTTCATACCTAAACATATAAAATCAGGCTTAAACATACATATCAGATAACTAACAGTTTCTCTGTTAAGGCTGACTAGGATGCTTATTCTAAATTTCTAACATTCACAAATCTCACACCGTACGCCCAATAATCTCACTCGAATACTTCAACACACATAAAATAACATTCTACACAAGCTGAAACATTTAAGCATTACAATAACAAAACAAAATGCCAAAAATTGATCCATTTCAATTCGTCTTTAACACTAAGACAAGCTAAAACATTAAACTTAGATAGAGTTTCATTTGGTCATTGGCTTCACAATGGAGCAGAACTTAAGGACACAACTTGTGTCTTCTTTCCAAATCAGCTCCAATTTGACTGATTCACTTGTCTTCACACAGTTAGCTTTGACGAAATCTTTCCAGCCTCCTACCAATTTTATTCTCGTACGCTCAGACCGCAGATTCGTAGGCCAGTTCACACCGTGTTTATCCAACAAAGCCATTTTAGTTTCCACACTAATGCCATTGATCCTTGAGAAGGGTATCGGAAGAAACTGCAAAAGAAGATTCAAATAAACGATTCAAATTCGATAAAATGTAAAAAGACAAATGGTTTGGAGTGATGAAGCTAACCAGTATAGACTTTTTGACGTTGTAAGGTGTAAGAGTTAATGTCACAAATCGGTTCTCGGATGGTGAAGATGAAGCTTTCCATATCGATCTACGCTTCTTGAGGCCTTTTTCTTCTTGGTAGCCCTCTTCATTGCTTTCTGATTCTGAGGACTCTTCTTCTTCTTCTGACTCTGCATGGACCAAGCTAAGAACCAAAGTTCCTCCTCTCTGGATCAGTTTGAAAGTGTAGAAACCTCCAGGTTTAAGCCCATTGGCATGACAGAAACTTCTCCATCCCCGTCTAATATAAACAGTTCCGCAGGATTTCTTTCCTCTTAAATGTAAGGTCCATGACTTACCCTTTTCGTTCATCAGGACAATCTCTCCAATGCTTGTGTCTAGACCATTTGTCCTCACAAAAGGCCTTGGAAGATTCTGAAATTTCATTACAATACAACATGATTTTGATAATTCCGGCTCTAGTACTGTAATAGTATAAGAGTGTTTTCTTTTGCTCAAATTAAGAGTAGAATACCAGTGAGTCATAACGTAGAGTCGCAGGTGAGACATTAGCCACAAAACAAGAGGGCTCTAGTGAAGTAGACTCTGCTTCTCTTCTTGGATTCTTCTTCACTTTCTTCTTCATTTGAATCATCTCTGAAAAAGAAGAACATCGATCCGAGTGATAATAGTCGAACCAATTCTCTCTACTAACTGAGCACATTTCATAAATGTCTTAAGAATCAAGAGCTAGAGAGAGACAGAACACAACTCACCGGGGTTTCTCTCTTCATCGCTTTCTGATTCCGTGGAAAGAGACTCAATTTCATCACCTTCTGAGTACTCTTCTTCTTCGGATTCTTCAGACAATAATCGTAGAACCGTACTTCCTTCTCTTATGATCAGTTTGAAAGTGTAGAAACCTCCAGGTTTAAGTCCATTGGCGTGACAGAAACTTCTCCATCCGTGCTTGATATAAGTAACTCGACATGATCTCTTTCCTTTCAAATCTGAAGTCCATGATTGACCCTTTTCATTCATCAGAACAATCTCTCCACGTTTTTTGTCTAGACCATTTGCCCTCACAAAACTCCTTGGAAGATTCTGGAAATTCATTACAATACAACATTATACTAATCTAATTCAGAACCCAGAATGAGAGATTTTGTTTCAAAAATTAGGAGTAGATACCAGTCTGTCAGATTGGAGGGTCGAAGGCGTGACATTAGCCACAAAACAAGACTCTTTTTCTCTTCTTGGATTCTTCTTCCCTGAAAAAGATCCAACTGGTAAACTTATTAAGTTCATGGACAGAGGTAAAGAGAGGAAAGAACACAACTCACCGAGGTTGTTCTCGTTGTCTAAACACGATTCATATTGAATCTCACAACAACTAGGTCCAAACGGTGTCACATGAAAAGCCATGTCTCTCTCTTGTCTGAAAACGACAATGTCACCAACTCGAAGATCGTGTGAAAGAGCGAACTCTTTCCAACCATCAGTGAGTTTCTGGCCATCTTCTTCTACCTTCACTTCCCAGGTTATCTTGGACGCGTCTGATCTAAGCTTAGCCATACTTTGCTCAGTTCTTCCTTTCATGTACTTCAAGAAGAAGGCTTCAGGAATTGTCTAAAGCAACATGCAAATACAAAACCAAACACATCTTTCTCAATGAGTTTCTCAGAGAGATAGAGACAAATAAAGAAGAAGGGAGAAAGAGAAAGAGAAAGAGAGAGAGTACCAAGTGGCTGTGGAAACCAGGAAGAAGAGGCTTGAAGAAATGTTGCTTCGCCATTACCTGAAAATCTCAACAATGCAATTTCATGGAGGTAAAGAGTGTTGGTAAACACAACATTTCACCAAGCTCAGAGAGCTTTTAAGAACTTGGAGACGGTTTCCATTGGTGAACTCTCCTTGGAACTCGAGACTTATCTCTTTTTCCCCAATTATTTATTTCAGGCTTAGTTTCAGAGGAAGCTAATGGACCATTGACCATGCAGGCACACAACAAAAGTCAAACGCAAGAATAGAAGCTAGATTTATTTTTGACCATTTTGGGACGAAAATTGAAGAGTTCATGAAGACCACCATTTCCATAGATATGGTTGTCTGGTCTTGGGAAGGTCGTTGGTGATAGCTTAGAACAAAACAAATATTAAAACATAGATATAGCATATTCTTAACACAAAATACACACTCTAGAGTCTAGGACAAGCGGTCACATCAGAGACCACAATTTTTATGCTTAAAATCAAAAGATAAGTTTCTATGTGATCTAGTAAAAACAAAACCAACAGATGTCTCAGGTATCCGAAAGTCACGAGAGTTATGGCTCAGAGCTCAACCCAGAGACCCAGTACCGGAGATGTGCTAAGCTGCATCCCACGATTCACTCCTTCAGCCACCACCGGAGATGTCCAGAGGCAATTCACACTATTCTCATTCGAGACTCTCCACCAATTGGGTTCGTCCTCTTCGTGTCCTGTCTCAACTCCATATTTATAGGCGTTAGCTATAGGGCCCATACTTGTGAACACAATTGAGTTCCCACTCAAACCACAACCACTAGGAAGCTCCTTAGCCGAGCATGCAACATTATCATAGTGTCCAATAAAGAACACACGGTCTCCTAAATCACTGACCTCTACCCATTTACCAGCCTCCTCATCTAGCATACTCACTCTACATGCGAAACGTTGAAATCGTATAAGCTCAGGTTGAGGATACGGGTCGAAACGCTCAACGAGGAATAGTTCATCATCATCACCAGATCGAACCAGATGATTGATTGACCTCCGAGTCAGAGGTTGAGAGGGCATTAGTGGAGTCCCTATCAGCGAATACGGATCGTAAACGGCAATGTCCCCATTAAGAAAGGTTATATAAAATCTGCCTCTAAAGGCGATTACATCTGAACATGAAGCAGTTGAGGTTTTCTTAACGCTTTTCCACCTCATTTCTGCACTTCTTAAGCCCAACAAAACTTTATTGTACTTAAGGAGCACGACGAATTCTCCTCCTCCTCCTTTCTCCTTGTTAAGTGGAAGAAAAGCCACGCCTCTGTATTCTGTTTTCCTTGACTCCGGATCCCAACCAATCATTCTGTAAGTCGTGCATGTTCATCAAGAATGGATCAGTTGTTGGGATGTTCACTTTTACTGAGCACTGAATAGGAGATGAAAGCTCCATTTGATCCTCGGACTTATCTCGGCCTATTCCTCCCAGAATATATTCAGAAGTCGATACATCGGCAGCCAATTCTCCCCAAAAATACTCAGAAGTAAATACATGGGCAGCAACAGAAGGAATTTTGACTCTAAACATGAACAAAGGGATTTTCTCGAGGGTGCACAAGTCTTTGCTTACGGAAGGGAAATCGGCGAATGAGGGAAGAGAGTAACTTGGGCGTAATAGGGACGAAGGAAAGGGATATGCCGATCGCCACAAGGTGCAAACAGAGCGAGCATGAAAACAGTTGTCTAGCTTCTTGGAGATAACGTGAAGTAGCTCTTCAGGGAGCTGAGTCCAGTCTGGCATCATCGATGATGTCTTCTTTTTTGTTGGTCTGCTTCCGAGAGCTGAGATCAGTTCTGCCATAGTTTGTTGATTGTTGCAATTTTGAAATCTGAACAGAGAAGATAATAATCACATAACAATTCCAAAATGACTATATCATGCATCAACACAAGAGTACAATAACAAAACACTGAAAAACAGAACAGAGAATTAAATCCATTTCTAGAGAGAGGGAGAGCTCGTACCTAAATCCTGAGTCAGAAATGTAGAACCCTAAAATCAGACAACAGAAAGTGTAAAACGACTTCTCCTAGGGTGAGTTGAGTAGTGAACCCTAAGAAGAAACTAACCGAACCGAGGTTTTGTTAACTTGGTTTGGATTCGGTTTAAGGGGGTATACCGATCGGCTGAAGAGTAATAAGAGTGCGGATTCGGTTGGACTCGGTTTAAATCGAATATTGTAGTTCAGAATTTTTTTGTATTACTTATCTCTTAGCTTATTAGCCTAACATACTTTGATGTACAAGCAACTAGTGCGGTACCCGCGCTTTACGCGGGGAAAAATATTTTTAAAAATAACAAAGTGGTAATTGAAACATACTAATATAGAATACTAAACAAAGACTTACAAATTAAATGCATAATTAATAAACCATGCTCCAACTTATTTAACAACATAATTTATAACGGATGATATGGGTCTTAACCCATAATGTCTATAAACCATTACAGTTTCTCACAATCTAAATTTAAAAAATAATATTATGCATTACATGCAACAATTTTGACCACGTTTGGTATTGGAGCGATGCTATTTCTTATATAAAGTATTTCTCCCTGCGCGGTAGTAAAGTTTTAAACACAATATGTGAGAAAAATGATCTCATATAATTATAAGCAAACATAAATATAAATGATGATCTACCCCATTTATTAAGCGTAATCACAAATTACATAAGAAAACTATTAAGATGTATGCTAATACATTCCGAACACATTGACGTAAAAGATTTAGCTCTGGCAAAAAAGGTAAAAAAAAAAATTCCACATCAAGAAACACGAAAGATATAATAAAAATAATAGATGTCTTCCATGTTAAACGAAAGATATAAATTGTGTTACAACAATTCATTAACATAATGACTGGCTTTTAACATAATTTCTTACAAACCTTTAAAGTATTTCAGAATAGTCTCCATACTTAAATGCAATGTATTATGTAAACCGAAATGAAGATCCTCCCATTCAGTATGAGGAGCCTCATATTGCTTTATGTCATCCACGACCTCCTGCTCATAATAATCAAGGTCATTAAGCTTATCTTCGACTCTCTATTTTTCATCACGAATCTTCTCAAGACCCTTGCAAGCTTTTTGGTATTCTTTTCGAAAGTATGCATAATGGAGAAAATTATATAAATGGTATCACTATAAATAGTCGTTGCTTATTACTTATTTCAATTCACAAACATAGTCTTTACCCCAACTCATGTGTCTTGTTCCTTACTCGTGTCCCGTCCCAGCCCTTACTCGTCCCCTCCAAGTTCTTACCCATGTCGCGTCCCAACTCTTACCCACACCATGTCCCAATCCTTACCCATCCCGTCCTAGCTTTTATAATAAGAACTCCAAAGATTTTAAGTTATAAAATAATAATATATAAACTCCTTATGTTTTTTATATAAAAAATATGTTTTCAAATATACTTTCTTCACCAGCAAATATAAAATCCAACACCATCACCTTTTTAGTTATAAAATCATGACCATCAACCTCGTGATATATGGAGTGACATGGTGGTGGTGATTTTAGTATAAAAAGAGTATGATATCTTTTACCTATGGCTATTACCTATTGTCAGATATCTTACCTAATCAATTATATAGATCTTATCGATTAAGATATCCAAAAGTATATGGATATATCAAAAGTATACGGATATATGATTTACTATTTTGCGTGTTGGCCATTTTGTGTCATTTGTAGTCCACGCGATCCCTCATTCGTATAGATATGTAAAAATCTTTATGCCCCAAGAACTTCTACCATGGAACTGAACTAATCATACACATAGATTCTTCTCAAATGTTGGAACTAATGATTTGCATGTAGCTGCATAAATAGGAACTTGAGAGTTTAAAAAATATGTTTCCAAGCTAAATCGGTACTAAATAACTTAGAGATCTAAGAAAATTACAAACAATAAAGTGATAGATACAACATACCTTTAACATAAAGAAACCTCAAAAACCTATACGAAAGACCATAAGATGGATACATAAGAATCATCAAACCACTCAAATAACCTACACAAAATAAACTTAGGATTAACAATTTCAAAAGGAAATTATTAAACTTAAGAACTATTTAAATTATTCGAATTAATTCAACACACTAAAGATAAAAATAAAAGTTAGTTGATTGAACCTATTTAGTAATTTTTTTTAATTTAAGATGATATATAAAAAAAACTTATACTATAATTGAAACATGTATGTGTGTCATATGATTGTACGATGATCTCAACCATTGTATATATAATATCAAATAGTAAATTAACCAAGTCTTGGAAAATCAGAACTTGAATGAGAATGGCAGTGTCTCACCATCCTAATCACTATCTTTTGCTCCGGTCCACCCCCATGGTTGTAAACGAAGAGCAAACGACTTGTGCATAGTGTCCATATCGTCTTCTTAGCCGGTCTCTGGCTGTTGATCTCTAGCGTTGTACTCATCTAAATCCTTTAGGTTTTGCGTTTCTTCATGTGCTGATTCTCAAACTTTCATCTTGAAATATGAGGATTAAGCTCTCTACACATATTGGATTGATGTTATTTCTTCTATATTTTATCCCTATTCTCCTCTTTTATAAATTACACAATCCCGAAACATGTACTTGAACAACTTTCATACCTACCAAAGCAAGAAGAGCTATGATAATTACATGCCATAGGACATACGTTAGCGAGCTCAACAACGGAAGCCAACTTGGCCAAAAACGCATAGTGATAGAAGAAACACTCGATAATGTAAACATGAAAAGAAGACTACAAAACTACACATTATAATGATATGGAAAAGAAAAAGCTTATTAACTTAACTGCGAAAACTCTGATAGGATATGAAGTGTTAAAGAATGTTCAATAAAGGCTGAGAGTAGCGATTTGAGTTTGGTCTCTACTCCAATCCAAATTGATCGAGGTTAACCGAACTTCTTC
The DNA here is from genome assembly GCA_900128785.1 of Arabis alpina. Classification (NCBI taxonomy): domain Eukaryota; kingdom Viridiplantae; phylum Streptophyta; class Magnoliopsida; order Brassicales; family Brassicaceae; genus Arabis; species Arabis alpina. The sequence goes on from LT669793.1 coordinate 26,171,469, forward strand.
GAGACTAACATGAATGTAGAACTTACTTCCTTTGCTATCTTAGGCAAGCGTTTTCTAAACCCCACTTTCCATGAATTGTATTCTTCAGGAAAAAAAAATTCATTTGTCTTGTCCCTTACATGCGTCTCATTCTAGCTCTCATCCGCATTTAGTTCCAGCACTTACCCGTCCGTCTCAGACTTTACCCGTCCGTCTCAGACTTTACCCTAACCCATCACGACAAAACTTCATAGCATATATAAATCAAAATAAAAATAAAAATTCGAAATTTTAAAAAACTCATGGAATTTGGAGCAAGATTTTCTGGTGTCATCATTATACATCTTATTTCAAGATACAAACTCTTATTCTTAAGGATACTAAAACCCTAGAGAGCGTTCTCTCTCCGACACATTCCCCAAGGAGCCGCCATGAGCTTCCTCTTCCATTGTGTTGCCGGCGATCTATCCTCTTGATCGGAACTGTCTTCTCTCAGGGTGAGTTTCGCCTTCACCCCACCTATGACGAGTGTTAATCTCCCTCCGATGATTGTCTCCTCGCCACCTTCTTCCGCAATGACAATCAATCCCGAACTGCTTAACCTCGTTGCTGGCCAGTGGCTGTCTCTTCCGGTGTCTTTATCCCGGTCGCTACCGCCGAAGCCACCGGATCCACCGGATCCACCGGATTCGTCGCGGTTCGACATAGATTCTCTCCAACGGCTTCTGTGCGACTATTGCTTCTCAATCCAAACCGTTACCACTCCCCCATCTCATACCACAAACTCATCTCCTCCGCTCACTGGAGGCAAGCTTCACCACTGTCGATTCATTTCGATATCTCCTATTGATCTGAGCGGCACCAGATCAAGAGTTATCTCCATTATCTCCACCGGTGGAGGCTTGCAGTTTCAATGTTCTACGGCGTCGACCGTTGTCTCCGGTTCAGCGCGGTTAAGCTCGCCGGAAGAACTGAGCCGCAGATCTGACTCAACCAACCATCGTATGGGAGAGATGGTGATAATGGGCTTTTATGATTGTAAGTTTCTAATGGGCCTCTCAATGTCATGTACATTCAAGCCCAATTTGGATATGGAGTTTTCTGATTTTTCAGGCCCACTCCCATTGGTTCCAAGATACAGATTTTCAAAAATCTTATACGCTTTTGAGCTAAAGTTTTCTGGATTCTCAAATCCTGTAATTTACCGGTGTGAAAGATTAATTCCACCGTCTTCCATCTCTTTGAGAATGGTCGAATTCCCGAGCTTTAAGCCGGGACCTTCAAAGTCACAATGGAAAGTGACTATCCCGAGAATCTCCGGCTATGCTGCGAAGACTCTCTTGACGTATCTGGGGCACGCCTTAGATTTACCGTCCATCTTATGCGATGATTTATCTGCTTTATGCTTTATTGCTTTTCAATTATGTTGTAGTAATTTTGGAGGATGCTTAATACGCTCCCTTCTCAGTTGTACTTTGCTCAGTTAAATGAATGAAGTAAGCTTGTTGACAAAAAAAAAAAAAAAACTCTTATTCTTCTTCAAATATATGTGTCTTAATTCTCGCAAATGCATGTAAGATATTGAAAACCATTTATATTTTAACAAATTAAAGGGTATTGATATCTAATATGTTATTATAATCTCTCGCAATACATAGATCCTATCAAACATGTAGAATAATATATATATTTTTTTAGTAACCTTATGCCATAAAAATTTGGGAAAAATCCAAACCAAGTATTAACATTTTTTATAGAGAAATTATGTTTTGCTAATTGTTTTGGTCGGATTTCGGACTTTCCGTGTGGAATTATAAATTTCATGCATAAAACATTAGAGTTGTAGGACCAAAATTTGGCACACTACGTGATTGGAGATGGATCGCGATAAGAAAACCGTTAAGGGAAGAGATCAGATGGATAGAGTGGAGTCGAGATACGAAATCTCTTTCCTTAACACTAAGAATCTCCCGCAGTGTGACGGGTTTGTGAGATTCCGAGTCCCAGGATAAAACCACAGACTAATCGTGTTCGCAAACACTCGAACAACGATTCTAACGAACCGATTACTACGATACTCTCGACGAAAACTTACTGTAAACGAAAGGAAGATTGTTGGGCCGGCAACGGCCCTTTAGCCAAAGCCAAAGCCAAAGCCCGGCCCGGCCCGACTCGGTTCGGTTCGGTCGGTCGGTCGCGCGTGTGGGGATTCCCTCCTCTCTTTTATGGTATATAGCCTTTGCTATGTTTTGAACAAAGGTATATGAGTGGCTCCTTATATACCACTTGAAAAATTTCCAAACTTTAGATGTGGGATTTTTGCATGTCACTCACTTAAACCAAAAGGCTTTTCTCTTCACTTTTCTACCAAATTTGGGTTAGACAAATGCCCAATACAAGGCCCATTTGTTTAAGCAATAAATTGGTTCCAACAATCCCCCACATGAATAGAAATGACTCTAAACAAATGAAGACTCGACTTAACTTAACTAGACATGACTGGACTAGACTAGACTTTCGAGAGTATGCGAAAATGCAACTATATCTGAGAGGTAGCGTTTTCCAGCTTTGAACCAATCATCTTTGATATCTGTCGGGTTTACCTGGCCAGTTGGTGAACATGGTCTCTTGAACCAACCAGATTTTTATGTAAACCTAGACAACAGAAATCGCATAGCGACATTTTCTCGTAGAGCTCAGTTCTCTATTGTGTTCATTTTGGCCTTGAACATGTCCTGGTTATCATGAGTGAACTTGGAGAATATAGCCTGACATTCATTCTCCTAGAAACGGCCTCATTTCACACTCACTAGGTGATTTGTCATTAACTTTGTTCTAAGATGTTTTCTGTACCATTCCACAGATACTCAAAGGTATTTAATCATTAAAAGCCACGGCTTAACCTTATTACACACACGTAACACTGTTTATTATCTTAGGAACTGGGTATAGACATAGTCTTACAATGTACAATTCTGAATCAGTTTGCTTTTGTTGTCCCTTTTGAACCTAGATTTTGGGATCTCCAGTCACATAGGTGAGGTATCCATCAAACGTCATCTTAAGTTATAGGCTTTAAACCCATTCCTTTTGATAATTTAACAACTTGATCTCGAGGCAAACTTTTGGTGAACGGATCAGCTAAGTTTTCTGCCGATTTGATATAGTCTATCGTGAGTACTCCAGTTGAGATCAGTTGCCGAATGGTTTTGTGTCGCCTTCTGATGTGACGAGATTTACCATTGTATAGGTTATTCAGTGCCCTGGATATCGCTGATTGACTATCACAGTGTACACGTAATGCTGACACTGGTTTTTCCCACATTGGAATATCTTCCAAGAAGTTGCGAAGCCACTCTGCTTCTTCTCCAGCTTTGTCTAAAGCTATGAACTCGGACTCCATGGTTGACCTAGCCAGTAGAGTTTGTTTGGAAGATTTCCAGGATACGGCTCCACCGCCAAGCGTAAAGATATATCCGCTTGTTGATTTCGAGTTTCTAGAATCCGAAATCCAATTGGCATCACTATAGCCTTCTAGAACTGCTGGTTCTGGACCATAGTGTATGCCGTAATTTTTGGTGTATCGAAGGTAATTCAATACCCTCGTTATAGCCTTCCAATGATTATGGCCGGGATTACTCGTATAACGACTGAGGACGTTTATAGAGTGTGCTAAATCGGGTCTAGTACAGTTTGTCAAGTACATTAGACTTCCAATGATTCTTGCATACTCCACTTGGGACACTGGTTCACCTGAATTCTTGGTTAGATGAATTTGAGAGTCCATTGGAGTTTTTGCAGTTCCAGTTGAGTAAGTCTTGAACCTTTCTAGAATCTTTTCAGCATAATGATCTTGGGATAATGTAATTCCTTCAGAAGTTCTTATGATTCGTATTCCTAGAATTACCTCTGCCAATCCCATATCTTTCATGTCAAATTTCCCTTTGAGCATGTTTTTTGTTCTATTGATGATATCTTTGTTGCTTCCAACGATAAGCATATCATCTACATATAAGCACAACAAGATATACTCTGTCTGAGTACTCTTGTAATATATGCATTTATCACATTCATTTATGCTGAAGCCATCTGACATCATTACGTTGTCAAACTTTTCATGCCATTGCTTAGGAGCTTGTTTAAGACCATATAGAGATTTTACAAGTCGACACACTTTGTGTTCTTGTCCGGGGAGAATGAACCCTTATGGTTGTTTCATGGAAATTTCTTCTTCTAACTCACCGTTTAGAAAAACAGTTTTTACATCCATTTGGTGAATGTCAAGATCTCGTAATGCAGCAATACTTATGATCATTATGATAAAGGTTATTCTCGTGACCGGAGAATACGTGTCAAAGAAATCCAAGCTTTCTTTTTGCCTGAATCCTTGAACTACAAGTCTAGCTTTGTACTTGTCTATTGCTCCATCATATTTCATTTTTGTTCGAAAAATCCATCTGTTTCCAAGAGCTTTACACCCTTGTGGCAGATCAGTGATTTCATAAGTATTGTTTTGCATGATGGAATCCATTTCACTATTGACTGCTTCTTTCCAAGAAAGTGCATCTGGAGTGGACATCGCTTCCATATATGTTTTTGGCTCATTTTCTGCTAGAAACACTACCAAGAATTGGGAGCCAAAATCTTTCTCTTTACGAGCTCTTTTACTGCGTCTAGGTTCTTCAGCTTCTTCAATTTCGTCATTGATAGCAGTGCCTGAGCTACTTGCTTCGTTTCCAGGGATATCCGCATCACGTTGTTCACGAGTCCGTTTATTACTTTGTCTATCTTTACAGGGAAACACATTTTCAAAGAATGAAGCATTTCGGGACTCCATTATAGTGTTGACCTTGATAGTTGAAATATCAGACTTATGAACAAGAAACCGATAGGCATTACTATGATGCGCGTATCCGATAAAAATGCAATCCACCGTCTTTGAGCCTATTGTAACCTTCTTTGGAAGTGGTACTGCTACTTTTGCCAAGCACCCCCCCACTTTCAGGTATTTGTACGAAGGTACATTACCTTTCCAAAGTTCATATGGAGTTTTCCCGGTTACTTTATGAGGTATTTTGTTGAGGATATAATTTGTGGTAAGCAAAGCTTCCCCCCCACATGTTCTGGGCTAACCCAGATTCCTGCAACATTGCATTCATCATTTCTTTAAGAGTTCGGTTTTTTCGTTCCGCAACTCCATTAGATTCCGGTGAATAAGGAGCAGTTGTCTGGTGAATAATTTCGTGTTCTCGACAAATTGAATTGAACGGTTCACCATATTCTCCTCCTCTATCACTGCGGATCATCTTTATTGTTTTTCCAAGTTGATTTTCGACTTCCAACTTGTATTCTTTGAATTTCTCCAAAGCTTCATCTTAACTATGTAACAGATAGACGTAGCAGAATCTTGTACAATCATCAATGAAAGTTACAAAATATTTCTTTCCGCCTCTAGATTGAAGAAATTTTAAATCGCACAAGTCTGTGTGAATTAATCCGAGAGGTTCGGTTGTTCTTTCAACGCTTGGTGATGGAGTTTTAGTGAGTTTCGCTTGAACACAAATTTCACATTTATCTTTGCTTATTTTCTGTTTTGGAATCAGGTTAATGTTCATTAATCTACTCATAGATTTAAAGTTAACATGTCCTAAACGTTCGTGCCATAAATTAAAAGACTCCGCAACATAAGCAACATGATTAGCATTAAACTTGTTCTTCGAGGTGGAAGCCTCGGTTACAATACTGACACCAACGTCAGCAGAACGAATAACATTTTCAACATACATTTTGAATAAACCATCACAAACAAATCCCTTACCCAGAAACATTCCATTCTTGGACAGCACAAGCTTATCAGCATCCAGCTTGACAGTGAATCCGTGCTTGCTCAGGAGAGATCCCAAAATCAGATTCTTACGCATGTCCGGCACGTGGACCACGTTGGTCAAGCTCAGCTCACGTTCCGAGGTAAGTTTCAGAACAACCTTTCCATATCCAGCGATCTTCGACGTAGCAGAATTACCCATGCAGAGCTTCTCATTCCCTTTGTTCTTCTTGTAGGTGGAGAACATTTCCCTATCCATGCAAATGTGCCTGGTTGCACCGGTGTCAAACCACCAAGTCTTTGGGTGGCTTTCAGCAACGTTTGCCTCGGTGACCACCGCACACATGTCAGCATCAGTGATGGTGGAAGTGAGATTGGCTTCAAACTTAGCATTGTTTTGGTCCGTCTTCTTACTGCGATACTCAGAGGCCTTGTGTCCTACCTTGTGACAGTAGTTACAAGTTCCAGAAAACCTCGGCTTTGAAGGTTCACCACCAGCCTTCTTCTTGAACTTCTGAGTGTTCTGAGGACCAACCTTTCCTTGCCTTTATCATGGTTCCCTTTATTCTGCCACTTTCCTTTCTTAGCAGTCTGGTGCTCAGCCAAATTCGCATTGTTCTCACGATTCTGAGCACTTGCAGCTTCGAGGTTCATGCGGTTTGTGGATTCAATCCGTAGACGCATGATCAGGTTCTCCATGCTCATCCACTTCCTCTTCAACTTGAGGTAGTTCTTGAAATCTGTGAATCCTGGCGGAAGCTTCTCGATCATACAAGCGACCTGATAGGTTTCACACAGCCTCATACCCTCGGCATGAATCTCATGGAGAAGGTTATGCACCTCGTCAACTTGTTCCATCAGGGGACGAGAATCGATCATCTTGTAGTTCTCGAATTTTGCGACAGCATTCTTCTGAGATCCAGCATCTTCTGAACGGTACTTCTTATCCAGAGAGTCCCACAGTTCCTTAGACGTCGCAGCGTTACTGAAGACGTTGAACAGCTGGTCAACCAGACGACTCTGGATGTAACCCTTACACAGAAAGTTACCGTGTCTCCACGCATCAACACTTGCGAGTGCATGGAAATCAGTGTTGTCCGCTGGGAGTGTAGGACAGTCCTCACGGATGTACTTTTCCAGATTGAGCGTGGTCAGATAGAAGTGCATCTTCTTTTGCCACATCTTGAAGGATCTTCCATCAAACTTATCAGGAAGCCATCCAACAGAGGTTGCAGATGGCATCTGCACGGTTGGAAACTGAGTCGTGTTAATAGTTTCAGACTGTGTGGCAACCGGAATTGCAACCGTAACAGGCGGTGGATTCCCAAACTGCACTTGAGCAGTAGGAGTCTCAGAAGACCCAGCCCCGAGGGTTACGTTGGCCGCAGCATCAACGTTGACATTGGTGTTTTCGTTTTCGGTTTTCATTTCTGAAAAACCAAAAAGACAGAGAAAACAAAATTTGTTAGAACGATTTAATGTGTAAACACAGATAAATCAGAAAACTTTCGATAATAAGATACAATTGAATCGCAATTCAGAAATATTATCGAAAAAACATAGATGTTTAACCGTTCGCAAACGATAAACGATTCTATCCCGACAGAAACCAATCAGCGAGAACGTTGTGAAGCGATCGCGATACAAGGTTTCTGTTAAAAACGTTTCTATTATCGCAATCCAATTCGTAAGGATTTTCTTAGAGTTAAGATTGTAGGACCAAAATTTGGCACACTACGTGATTGGAGATGGATCGCGATAAGAAAACCGTTAAGGGAAGAGATCAGATGGATAGAGTGGAGTCGAGATACGAAATCTCTTTCCTTAACTCTAAGAATCTCCCGCAGTGTGACGGGTTTGTGAGATTCCGAGTCCCAGGATAAAACCACAGACTAATCGTGTTCGCAAACACTCGAACAACGATTCTAACGAACCGATTACTACGATACTCTCGACGAAAACTTACTGTAAACGAAAGGAAGATTGTTGATATGTTTCTGATAGAATCGGTGAAAAATTTGGTGAGTGTTTTTGTTTCTGTTTCTCAGAGCGTAAGGAGAAAGGAAGAAGAGACTCAGTTTATAAAAACTGACGGAGAGGCAGTTTTAAAACCGTAGAAAGGTTATCTCCGGTTTGTTTTCAAACTGTCGTCGGTTTAGCGGTTTCCGGTTTAGCGAAACTGCAGACGAACCGACGCAGCCCAAAAATGAAAGGCTTTTTCAGCCCTTTTAGATGGTCCAAAAAGATATTTAATTGGGCCGGTAACGGCCCTTTAGCCAAAGCCAAAGCCAAAGCCCGGCTCGGTTCTGTTCGGTTCGGTCGGTCGCGCATGTGGGGATTCCCTCCTCTCTTTTATGGTATATAGTCTTTGCTATGTTTTGAACAAAGGTATATGAGTGGCTCCTTATATACCACTTGAAAAATTCTCAAACTTTAGATGTGGGATTTTTGCATGTCACTCACTTAAACCAAAAGGCTTTTCTCTTCACTTTTCTACCAAATTTGGGTTAGACAAATGCCCAATACAAGACCCATTTGTTTAAGCAATAAATTGGTTCCAACAAGAGTGGCATATGGGAATAATTGTAGAGAAAGGTTTGTCCTTTTGGGAGATGAAAGGTGCGTTACTTACTCTCCACACACATACGTTACAGTTATCCTAATTATGAAGCTTTGTGAGCCTATGGTGGTCGTGGCGACTACCTAAAAACATATCAGTTTTGCTTTTTATCCCCATTTTTCCGTTGGTTCGAGGCTTTCTTCTTATTTTTCGTAAAGAACAAACTATTCTTTTATATATACTTCTTACGTACCCCAGCTAAAGAATAATCCATCACTACTCTTAAAGCTTTTGTTACTAATTTCCAAGCCTTCATATGGCTCCTTGAGTATTCTAGTCTATGGATAGAAATGAAGAGATAGCATAATGAAAAAAAAACGGGTTCGAGCTGAGTTACAAAAAAAGAACATCAAAGTAACCAAAGACATTCACAACGTAGATCACTAAAATTTGACTCAGCTGTAATGTTGTTTCTTTCTGCTCTATTTTAGAAGCGATCTTTCTTCCAACACCATGTGGTTTCTCTCGGTTTATGTTGATTATAATAGACATAAAATTCAACCAATATTTTTGTTAGATTCGACCTATTTTTACCGATTTTATGAGGATCACGTATTTTTGAAGTAATATTAATCTGAAACCCTAGGTTTCTTTTTATTTACTGCTCGCCTTGAAATTCGGATTCCACAAAATCAACCAACTGATTCATGGGAAAGAGTCAGAATTATTAAAGAATATGTGAATAATAGAAGGTTACATGAGGCTTTACTAAGATCAATCTAATCTCTTGAGATTATTAAACTGTTGTGTTACAGTAAAGCTGGATGAGCTTGAATTTAACAACCATATAATGTGTCTCTTTTCTCTTAGTGACCATACTCGAATCGTTGAAGAACTTATTAATAAAATCTCCAATAACAACATTTACTGGACACACATAAAGGACACCGAGACACAAACTTAGACAATTGACGGAACCTTTCAAATCTATTTCAAAGCATTTGAGACTTGAACCAAAGCACATCATACAAAAATCAAGACGAATTCCATCCACATATATATTTTTAGTTTCCACGAATAGATATGCTAATCATCATTGAAGTACGACCATCGTTAGAAGATTTTGAATGACTATACTATTTATTGATAACTATTTCTGTTCTCAAATTTTATACTATTTAGAGAATAAACTTTTATAATACTTATCAGATAAGTATACACTATCAAAATTCAAATACAATGAATTTTTTTTACTTTTATGTTAAATTCAATTATTACCCTTTTTTCTCTACTCTTATGATTCATGCACACTACCACAAAGTAGTAATCTTATATATTTTCTTGAACAAACAAAAAGAATTTTCAATTCCTCTAAAAACTAAACACTAAACACAAAATATACACCAAAATCATCTTATTCCGAGCTCTAAGAGCTAGCCAAATCATAGGTGACCAAAAACAAAAAAAGAGAGCCAAATGATCAAATGAGAGCATAAACTTTGTAGTTGCTTGCTGCTTTTAATTAATATTTGGGTAGGACTTCTGGTACCAGTATCTTAACCAAAAAAAAATGAAGACTCTAAACGAAAGAAAGAAAATGTATTCTCCATTTTAAGAGAAATGATGCGGGTGATTCAAAAGAATGAAATCAAATAAAATTAGCCAACCATTCAAGGGTTACTCAAAGTAAGCCGAAAGACATTCCCGAGCATATGTTCTATCAATAATGCAAGCTCTCAATCAATTCATCACTTCCCAGAGATTTCAAAACTCCCATTGCATGCATATAACTTTATGGATCTTCTTCTCCTCGCTGCTTCTCTTTGATATCTTTGGTGCATCTTTTGGAGAAATCTGAAAATGTATATTAATAGGTTAATGGAAAAGGTAAATTGATTGGTGTCAATTCAATCTGAATAGGGTGAAGTTTGGCCGCTTTGATGATACACTAAAGCATGAAATAATCAGAAGAATGAATATTGACCCGTAAAGAGAAAAAAAAGAATATATCTATCGGGAAGGAAAAAATAAATTATATGAATAAGTACCTAACTAAAACCATCGCCATGATTTTCTGATTGAAACTCCGATTTGTCCTAAAAACAGAGAAAGCAATATACTAAACCAAATTATTAGAAGATACAAAAGAGAAAATTAATAAACACAATCTTTACATAAACACAATCATTAAGAGTAACAAAACGTTTTGAAGAAACTGAAGAAAATATTAGACTATTCATTAAACAGAAACCGTGAAAATAAAAAATATTTAAGAACACTTAACCGATTAACAACCATGAAGCACAACCCAATAATTTGCTACATATCCATCACCAGACACTTCTGGTTATACCCTAAAAAAAAAGAGAATAAAATATTAAAAACAATTTAGAGTAGCAGATAATTTTTTTTTTTGAAACTAAAGAGAAACTATTATAAAAACCACCACCACCGTCGCTACGTCTTTCATAACCACCACAGCCACCTCTGTATCCATCACCACCACCTCCGTATCTACCTCCACAGCCGCTACGCTAACCACCACCACCACTCCATCGTCGCTACGTCTTTCATAACCACCACAGCCGCCTCCGTATCCACCACCACCACCACCACTACGCTAACCACCACCACCACTTCCTCTAGATGGATGTTACGTCCATCAAGCTTTTTTTGTCCATCTCTTTAATAATCTATAAAAAAAACTTCAAATCAAAAACAAATCAGGAAAAACCAATGGAAGAAATTATCTACAACAAAACAACAAATAAATTATTAGCAAAAACATGACTATTAGCAAAAGGGTCGACTTATTACATGACTATCTTATTATAACTATATATATATAATAAAATAATTATGGAAGTTTAATATTAAATCAAAAAGAATTATGGAAAGGATAATTATGATATAGTATTATGAATATTTCCGAGATTTTATATACGGAAACTAAACATATTAAATATCTTCAAAATTTTATTTGTATATATTGTATAACTAAAATCAAACGTTGAGTGAGTGATTTCCATTGGCTAAATTCTAATTCGAGAATAAATACAGTAAAACCTCTATAAATTAATAATGTTGGGACCATGACAATTTATTAATTTAGGCAGAATATTATTTTATCGATAAATTAATAATTATTAATTTAGAAAGAGATTTTGTTAAATCCCCAATCTAAGATTTTTTAATTTAAAATAAGAAAATTTCTTCAAAATTCATATTCTACCAATATATATATTCACTAGAATTTCCATAATGATTTGTTTTTTACATATTTTATTCAATTTGTTTCCATAATAATTCATTTCCTTACATTTTTTTTATGTACGAGACTTTGTTTTAATGTTCATCTTAGGTTTTTGATTAAACATTCTTTTTTATCGCTTGTTTCAAAATCAAATTTAGCAATGGCTTCCCATCTAAAAGGTGTTGGGAAATCGATAATGACGGATCAAATACGCAAAGAGTTATGTGAGCATAAAAGAGATCATGCGTCATGCACCCAGAAAGATTTGCAAACGTGGGTTGAAAAAAAGTTTCATCTAAAGGTTAGTCAAGCTACAATCTCAAACACACTCAAACGATCAAGTGATTATCTTTCTATCAATCTGGAAACAAGAAGAGATATCAAGAGGCACAAACTAGCAAAATTTCCAGATATGGAGAAAGTTGTTTTTGAGTGGTTTCTACAATACCAAGGTCGTGTAAACATGACTGGAGAACTAATTTTGACGAAGGCAAAAGAAACAATGAAACTTGTGTACCCTGAGCAAGATACAGAGCACCAATTTTCTCAAGGATGGCTTGAAAGATTCAAGTTACGACATGGCATCAAGTCATACCGTCGTTTTGGAGAGAGTGGTTCAGTTGATGTACAAGACATGGAGAAGAAACGAGAAGCTATTAGGGAAAAAATAAATCAATTCCCTATGAAAGATGTTTTCAATATGGATGAAACTGGTTTGTTTTACAGGTTACAAGCTGATCATTCTCTTGCTACGAAACAACTTGAAGGAAAAAAGCAAGACAAAGAACGACTAACTGTTGTTATTTGTTGTAATGAAGATGGATCTGAAAAAATTCCTCTATGGATTATTGGAAAATATGCAAAGCCTCGTTGTTTCAAGAATATCAACATAAGTAGCTTGAATTGTCACTATCGTGCCAACAAAAGAGCTTGGATGACAAGTGTGCTTTTTGAAGAATATATCCGCTGGTTTGATACGAGAATGCATGGAAGAAGAGTTTTGTTTGTGGTAGATAATTGTCCAGCACATCCAAGAAATATTGAAGGACTACAGAATGTTGAGCTGTACTTCTTGCCACCCAACATGACATCAAAAATTCAACCTTGTGATGCTGGAATAATAAGAGCTTTTAAGATGCATTATCGTAGGAGATTTTACCGTGAGATTTTAGAAGGCTATGAGTTGGGACAATCTGATCCAGGTAAGATCAACGTTTTGAATGCTATCAATTTTGCAGTCTCGGCTTGGACAACTAATGTTCGTCAAGAGACAATAGCAAATTGTTTTCGACACTGCAAAATTCGCTCAACAGAGGATGTATCAAGGAATTTAGAAGATGAATCAAACGACATTCATGAACTTGAAGTTGTGATTAATAATCTCTGTTATCGGAACATAATGGATGTCAAGACCTTACTAGACTATCCGGGTGAAAACGATGCTTCCTCAGAAGTTCAGAGTTTAGAAGAAATTGCGGCTACTATCCTTAATGTTGAAGATGAAGTTGAAGAAGATCTTGCATCACCCTTGGAACCAGTTACGCGTAAGGAAGCAATTCTCGCTTCTAGAACTCTTCATAACTTTTGGATGCAGGTTGAGAAGACAACACCAGGAGTTGCTGATGCAATAAGGAAAATTAGAGACGAGCTCCAACGTGATTCCAACTTTAAGAAAAGACAAACAACATTGGAGTCATATTTTACTAAATTACCTTAGATGTATATACATATATGTCTAAGATTTGCAATTATTAATTTATGCTATTATTGGGACTATATTTTACATAGGAGTTTCAAAAAAATTATTATCTTATCATTTTATCAAATTGAGTTGATTTTTACATTGGCCCGACTCGGGACCGGGATAATTTATTAATTTATGGTGTTTATTAATTTATCGAGTATTAATTTATCGAGGTTCTACTGTAATAGGGGCAATTGGCAAATTGCCCCACATTGAAAATGTGTTTGTCCCAATGCCCATTCCTTTTTTGACCAATTTTGGTTTAATACCCTTAACCCAAAAAAAAAATATAGAAATAAAAGGTTTTAACTTTTTTTTTTAAAAAAAAATCTTAAAATTACAAACACCTAAGCAATAGTCATTTCTATATATTCAAATATTTTTATAGGTTAAAAATTCTATTCAAAAGTAATGTTATAATCTGGTTCGACACTTCCATAATCCACGTTCTATGTTGGGGTCGGAAGTCCCTCCCCCGAGAACAACAGTCGGTAATGACGAAAGCGCTGTGGTATGGTTGAGTTGTCGAGCATGCGAACTAGCCAAACAGCCAAATACACTGTCGCTGCCAAATTTGAAGTTAGGCCAAATTTGGCCTAACCAGGAAAAGATTGGCCAAACCAGGGAAATTGGCCGAACCGCTCAGACAGGTTTGGCCGAACCGGTCAGGCACGTTTGGCCGAACCGGTCAGGCACTTTTGGCCGAACCGGTGAGGCACGTTTGGCCGAACCGGTCAGGCCATTTTTGGCCGAACGGCCTAGGCATGTTTGGCCGAACCGGTCAGGCCATTTTTGGCCGAACGGCCTAGGCACGTTTGGCCGAACCGGTCAGGCCATTTTTGGCCGAACGGCCTAAGCGCTTTTGGCCGAACCGGTCAGGCCATTTTTGGCCGAGCTGCATGGTTCAGTTTGACCGAGCAAGCCAAACCGCTTAGGCGAAATCTGGCAGCTAAAACCGCTTAGGCGAAATCTGCTAAACGAAAGGCCTTGCGTATTTCTGGTTAAACGGGATCAACTACATTTCACCGAGGAGAGTCTTTTCTGAAGAGCAGGTTGGTAGCTAGGAGTGACAAGCCTATCGGGCCAACGAGTTCTGAACAAGTCTAAGCCCACCAGGAGAAGCCCACGAGGGAAGCCGCCTTCAGAAGAAGAGGTCATCGGCGAAATAAGGAAAACTTCCTTTTTCTTCGAGAAGATAAACTCAATAAGGAAAGAGGATCGAGACGAGTCCCGAAGAATTAGGATAGTTTCCTTTATCTTGTTGTAACCTTAAACCGACCTAGTCAAGTATATATATCGATGTACATCCTTTGAAAAAGGGATCCGCAACTTTATTCACAAAAGCAATACAAAGCAATTACAAACCCTAGTTTTTCTTTGCTCATCGTTTTCTATTTCGTAGTTTAACGCAGAAATCTCGACTTCCTCCCGAAACCCTTACAAATCTAATTGTGCGAATTCCGGCTTCCATAATTTGGCGCCGACCAAGGGGAACTAGAGAATTTCTTACAAAAAAAAAAAGCTACGTAACAACTCAAAGATGGTAAGCGGCGAAGAAAACACGTCCCGCAGAGACAACCAGGAACGAGAACCTCCGATCGAGGCTACTGCTACCAAAAATCCCGCTCATGGTGACCTAACCGACGTGAAGAAGATGCTAGAAGACTTCTTCACTGAGCAGAAGAAGCAAGCCAAGATGATCGAAGAGAACTCGAAGGAACTGAAAGCTCTTTCGCGAAGAAAACGCGAAAGACCCAACACGACGAGACTCAGAGCGCGCGTCGAGCCTCAACGCCTCGACTTCTCAGCGCCTCGCACTACTCGGGGGGAACCCAGAGGATCTACCACCACCACCTCCGCGTCGAGAAACGGACAAGTCCCCTGAACGCGTCGTGGACGTCTCCGACGGAGAGGAACCAGCTCCCGCAAAGCGTACACGGGCGGAAGGTCCAGAAGGAAACCGTCAGGAACCACGCGCCCCTGACACTAAAAGCACGTCAAGCTCTTCCAAGACAGAGATTGTGGGGGACACCGCGGAATACTCCAACTACTCTAGCGAAGAGAGGTACAAGAAGGAGCAGGAGCGCAGAGCATTCAAACGCTCTTACGCTGCAGAGCTTGCTGCGGTTAAAGCTCAGATGGATCGGGTGACCTCGGACCTAAAGAACACCCAATCGCAGATGCATCAGGGAACGGGAAAGGCTCCTGCCATCGCCCAGGTTCTAGAAAAGGCGAGGAATACACCCTTCGACGAACGAATCGCGAAAACAAAAATCTCTGATCCTGGAAGGATCAAGTTACCCATCTACGAAGGAACCTCTGACCCTTCGGATCATCTGATGGAATTCGAAGTTGCCTTGGGGAGAGCGAACTTCAAGGAAACAGAAAAAGACATCGTCTACTGCAAGCTGTTTGTGGAAAGCCTCAAGGGGCCTGCGCTACAATGGTTCTACAAGCTGGAGAAGAACTCAGTTCACACCTTTCTTCAGCTTTCCGAGTTGTTCGTTCAACATTACAACATCTTCATGGAACGGAAGATCTACGACTCGGAGCTATGGAATAACAAGCAAGGCGAGACCGAGAGTCTTCGATCTTTCATGACAAGGTTCAAAAACACACTTTCGAAGGTCAAAGGTATCAGCAACAAGTCAGCCTTGGAAGCCCTGCGAGGGGCGCTTCGGTGCCCGTCTCCATTCTGGCAAGAGATGAGCCTCAACACGCCGATAACAATTCAAGACGCTCTCCACCGTGCAGCCGATTTCGCTCGAACCGAAGAGGAAGTCCAGGCCAGGAAAAGCGGAAAGACCAAACAAGCAAGTGAACCAGCCAAAGTCGCTGCACCTAAGAGAAACAATCCTACCTACATCGAATATGAAGGAGGATCCGGAGGGGCTCACAACTATCAAGTAGAGTTATCAGATCGCGGACGCGGAAGAGGCCGTGGGCGCGGTCGCGGCAGAGGAACCTGGAACAACACCTGGACGAGAGAGTCGAAAGACTATGACGAGAAACTGTATTGCGATTTCCACAAATCTAATGGACACTCAACCGCAAGGTGCCGAGAGTTAGGGCGACAGCTCATAGCCAAACTCACAGAAGGCACCTTAAAAAACAACAACCGCTTGTCAGACTTCAAGCTAGTGGAGAAAGCTCCTACCGAGGCCGAACAACAAGTGGACACTCCCAGACGCCACCGTCGCGATGATGGCGTAGAAAACGGAGAACAACGCGAGGTTATCAACATGATAATGGGAGGATCACAATACTGTGCTGACAACGAGACCGCGATCGAAGCTTATCAACTTCGCGCTGATGTCTGCGCAAACATATCAGCACCCGCAAAGCCAAGGCTTTCCAGCGACTCAATCACTTTCGACGAGAAAGACAATGAAGGCCTCGACCAACCACATAATGATCCCTTGGTAATCAACCTAACCATCTACGATTTCAACATCGCTCGCGTTCTTATCGATACAGGGAGTTCGGTGGACGTCATCTTCAGGAAAACACTTGAGCGAATGAAGATTGATCTATCCACAATCAAAGGAAGGCCTAAGCCCATCACGGGTTTCTCTGGCGAAACAACCATGACGATGGGAACAATTCGCCTTCCCGTCCAAGCTGGGAACGTTAAACAGATGGTCGACTTCACTGTCTCCGATCATCCAGCGATCTACAACGTGATCATGGGAACTCCTTGGCTCAACCTGATGAGAGCCGTGCCTTCAACGTACCACTTATGCCTCAAATTTCCAACTCCCATCGGCATAAAGACAATATGGGGAAATCAGAGGGATTCCCGTACCTGTTTTCTGGCTGAGCATAGGATGCGAAACATCGAGAAGGAGAAAGACGCCCCTGAGCCTCAGAAATCACGAAAAAGAGCGCGAACTAGCCCCGAACAGGTGAAGAACCTGACTGATATCTTATAGCAATTACAGATTGCAGAAGGTCGTGTAGAAGAAGAACGACCCACCTGCGAACCTGTGATATCAGTATGCATCGACGAACAACATCCCGAAAGATGCGTAGAGATCGGGGCCACCCTTGATGAAGATCTTAAGAAGAAGCTCGTGGATTTCCTCCGAAAAAACATCAATACTTTCGCCTGGGCAGCAGAAGACATGCCAGGGATAGACATCAACGTCACCAGCCACGAACTCAACGTCGATCCGACGTTCAAACCAATCAAACAGAAAAGGAGGAAACTCGGCCCCGAACGAGCAAAAGCGGTAAACGACGAAGTCGAAAGGCTATTACGCGTCGGATCAATCACCGAAGTCAAATACCCGGATTGGCTCGCCAACCCAGTCGTGGTAAAAAAGAAGAACGGCAAGTGGCGTGTCTGCGTGGATTTCACGGATCTAAACAAGGCGTGCCCTAAAGACAGTTTCCCTCTGCCTCACATCGATCGCTTAGTGGAAGCAACAGCAGGGAACAAACTGTTAACATTCATGGACGCCTTCTCGGGCTACAACCAGATCCTAATGCATCCCGAGGATAGAGAAAAGACCGCCTTCATAACCGACCGCGGATGCTACTGTTACAAGGTTATGCCTTTTGGCCTGAAAAACGCTGGAGCGACATACCAAAGACTCGTCAACAAGATGTTTCAAGACCAATTAGGCAAAACAATGGAGGTGTATATAGACGATATGCTTGTGAAATCTCTTGAGGAAAAGGATCACATCTCGCATCTGGAAGCATGCTTCAACCAGCTCAATCTTTACGACATGAAACTAAACCCGACGAAATGCAGATTTGCCGTTACCTCTGGAGAATTCCTAGGATACTTGGTCACCCATCGCGGAATCGAAGCAAATCCAAAGCAGATCGACGCGCTAATCAAAATGGCATCTCCAAAAAACAAACGTGAAGTACAGAGATTAACTGGACGAGTGGCTGCGCTCAACCGATTTATCTCACGATCAACCGACAAATGCTTGCCATTCTACAACACGCTGCGAGGAAACAAACAGTTTGAGTGGTCAGACAAATGTGAAGAAGCTTTCAGACAGCTTAAAGAGTATTTAGCAACGCCACCTATCCTCGCCAAACCAGTAACTGGAGAACCTCTTTTCCTCTACATCGCTATCTCTGAAACAGCCGTTAGTGCTGTGTTAGTACGTGAGGAACGAGGCGAGCAAAAACCCATCTTTTACGTCAGCAAGACTCTCACCGATGCTGAAACAAGATATCCTCAATTGGAGAAGCTTGCACTTTCCATCATCATGGCATCACGAAAGCTAAGGCCCTATTTCCAAGCTCACACCATCGTAGTTCTCAGCACCTTCCCTTTGCGCTCGGTTTTGCATAGCCCAAGTCAATCCGGCAGGTTAGCCAAGTGGGCAATAGAACTCAGCGAGTACGATATCGAATACAGAGGGCGGACGTGCAAGAAGTCACAAGTATTGGCAGACTTCCTCATCGAACTCCCTGAGGATCAAATGCTAAAGGAGATCCGACCGGGTATCTGGGAACTACACGTCGACGGCTCGTCATCTAAGAATGGGTCTGGAGTAGGAATACGCCTAGCGTCGCCAACAGGCGAGATCCTTGAACAGTCTTTTCATCTAGGCTTCAAAGCCTCCAACAACGAAGCAGAGTATGAAGCCATCATCGCTGGAATGAGGCTCGCCCAAGGACTCAACATCGAGCACGTTCACGCTTTCTGCGATTCACAGCTAGTTACTAGCCAATTCAGCGGCGAGTACGCAACAAAAGACGATCGGATGGAAGCCTATGTAAAGATAGTCAGGGACCTTGCCTCAACATTCAAAGAGTTTACGCTAACACGAATCCCTCGAGGGGAAAACGTCGACGCTGACGCATTGGCAAACCTTGCCTCCGCTTCTGCTCCTCCCAAAGATCCGGCTTTGAAGCGGGTAATCCCCGTGGAGTTCATCGAATGTCCCAGCATCCAACAAAGTACAGCGCTGGCTATTTCAACACGATCTCAGATCGCGAGACAAGCAAAAGCCCTTGCTGAATCACTCGAGACGAGTCCCAAAGATATGGAGATGACAGAAGCAGCAGAAGAAACAGAGCCCACGCATCAGCCAATAACAACGCCTATAACTGACGCTGACAACCCCTCGGAGAAAGATCATGACCAAGACGCATCTGTCCCGATGGAAACTGACGGAGAACCTGAGTACGGATGCGATAAGCCCTGGATGGATCAAATCCGTGCTTACATCGTTAATGGAGAGCTACCTAGCAACAAGTGGGCAGCCCGCAAGTTACAAAAGCAAGCTGCTCGATACGTCCTGTTAGATGAGAACATCTACAGGTGCGGTTTCTCCGGTCCTTTGCTCACCTGCGTAGAGGGACAAGAGGCAAGACAAGTTATGGAAGAAGTACACAGCGGGTCATGCGGCAATCACTCAGGAGGCAAAGCCTTGGCAATCAAGATAAAGCGACATGGCCACTTCTGGCCTACCATCGTTAACGACTGCATAAAGTTTTCAGCCAAGTGCGAAAAATGTCAACGCCACGCCCCAAAAATTCATCAACCAACGGAAAAGCTATCTTCTGTCACTTCTCCTTATCCATTCATGAGATGGGCGATGGACATCGTAGGACCTCTGCATGCGTCAAAACAAAAGCGTTTCTTACTCGTTTTAACAGATTATTTCTCAAAGTGAGTGGAAGCCGAGGCTTACTCAAGTATCAAAGACGCCCAAGTTGAAAGTTTCGTCTGGAGAAACATCATATGTCGTCACGGAATTCCATTCGAAATTATCACCGACAACGGTTCTCAGTTCATCTCCAACAGGTTCGAGGCTTTCTGCGCAAAGTGGAAAATTCGACTCAACAAATCTACTCCTCGTCATCCCCAGGGAAATGGGCAGGCAGAAGCAATGAATAAGACGATTCTCGACGGCCTTAAGAAATGTTTGGATGCGAAGAAAGGTCGCTGGGCAGATGAGCTGGAAGGTGTTCTATGGTCCCACCGCACCACTCCCAAACGCGGAACGGGCGAAACTCCTTTTGCTCTTGTCTATGGAACTGAATGTGTCATACCCTCCGAAGTCACTAGTCCAGGACCGCGCCGTCGTCTCTTACCTGAAAACGAAGAACTCAACGATTCACTCCTCTTTGATGAACTGGATTTCCTTAACGAAAGGCGCGATCAGGCACTCATCAGAATAACCAACTATCAAAACGCGGCCGCACGATACTACAACTCTAAAGTTCGAATCAGACGTTTCCGCGAAGGCGATTTGGTCCTACGCGAAGTTTTCCAGAACACAGCAGAGCGAAACGCGGGAAAACTGGGAGCTAATTGGGAAGGACCTTACAAAGTCACCACCGTGGTCCGTCCCGGCATCTATGAGCTCGCAACCATGGCCGGCAAACCCATACTCCATTCATGGAATGCAAAGCACTTGAAGAGGTACTATCATTAGTCCTCTTCTAAGGCTCCTGCCTTGAACTACGAAGCGACTTGATCCCTGCAAAGGGTACGTAGGCAGCTTGTCTCCGGACAAGTTCAGTTGCCCTCCCCCGTCAAAAAGTGGAGGAGTAAGAGCTTTAACGAACTACGAGGCGACTTGATCCCTGCAACAGGTACGTAGGTAGCTTGTCTCCAGACAAGTTCAGTTGCCCTCCTCCGTCAAAAGGGGGGGGAGTGGGGTATGTATACTCATATACTCCCAATTTTTAAACACGCTCACCACTTCAACTTTTACACCTTCAATGGATTATCCGAAGCCTCTTCTGAGCAAGTTCAATCCACTGTCGTTGCTGCTGGCCACAGCAACAATGTGTGAACCAGAACGCACTAACATCCATCATCGGATCCTAAGCGCGCTATATAAGTTGTAACGATCAGTTTCAGAGCTTTTGACTCTGGCTGGTTCTAATGTTCGATTCCTGGTCTTTTGGCCACGAGCGTTCATTCAAAAACCCAACAGCACGTTAGTAAAAAGCAGCTGCCAATGATTACTTAGGTTTATACACCGAATAATCATTCAGAAAACCCAACAACACGTTGGTCAAGTCAAAAGGCGTGATAGTTTCTGGACAGACGTGTTCAGAAAACACCGCCAAGCGAGCCTCTAAAGCTAAAGCATCAAGAGACCAACAAAACCAAAAAGGCCACACACTGAACCATTCCGCGGAATATCAGAATCGTTAACAAGAAGATAACATGTCATGAAAGTCTCGTACATAGATTATCTTGCGTCAAGACACGGCGCAAGGCAAAACACGCAAACAAAAGCAGAAGCAAAAGACATGGCCACAAGGGCAGTTTTAGGGAAAGGAAAGCAAAGCCGAAAAAGAAACAAGAGACGACTCATCCTACGAAGCCCTACTCTTCAATGTCAACATACTCATCATCATCATTCATTCCGAGCTCATATGTCATCGACCCATCAAAAGTCCGGACACCCACATCCGTGGCCAAAGTCTCAAGCGGCACATTGTCCCGAGCAGTACCTGATGAATCAGAAGAAATAGGCGATATGACCAGGTCAGAGTCTAATCCAGCAAAAAGACTGTCGAATTCCACATCGCCGCCAACAACATTTGGTAACCAAGCCTCGGTCCTGGCTACTTCAGCGTCAAATGAATCGGGGGCCTCGCGCAGAATTCTAGCAAACTCAATGTTCGCCTCGACTTGAGCCAGCTGCACTAGTTTCTTCTTTGGGTTCCCGCCAAAGGTCCTGATCTTCTCTTTGGCGCGATCGATCTTGCCTTGGAACTTGGCGGCAAAAGTGCGCACCGCGGCCTTGGTTGCACGCTTGATCCTAGAAGCTATACGTATCTTCTCGTCGGCTAGTTGCCGCTGGAGTATCGATGCCTTAGCATTTTCTTCAACAGCACGCTCTTCCGCCTCAACACACCTCCGCTGATAGGCCTGCAACTCGGACTCCACACTTTTTCTGTGCTCCATTTCGATTCCTAATCGTGTCTGAGCATCCGAGCACGATTTCCTGGAAAGCTCTGCACGATCGTAAAACTTCCGAGCTAGCCTGTTCGCGGCGGAAAAGTGCTGAGGGACCAAAAAGAAAGGGTTTAAGCACTTAAAAAAATCTTTTGAAACCCACTTGAAGGAATTGCGTGTTACGGACATACCCTGGATCCGTGGCGAGACATCAACCCAAAATCGGGATCTGCGACTAGCTCAGCGGGAAGAGGTCCATCACTACCGTGATACTGGATGTTCGCGAACCATGCAGCCGTCTTCGAGTCATCAGTCCTACTCTCCGAAATTCCATCGGTGAGAACCGCACGAACAAGGCTCTGAACCTGGCCAACGCTTGAACTTCGACGAGATCTCTTTTTATGCCGCCGAGCGCTGTGAGATTCCCCGTCTTGTTCGAGAGCAGTGCCTGAAGCAGAAGCTCCTGCCTCGGAGGAGGGGATGACTCCGTCGGAAACAGGAACCTTTGGGGGGTTTCTTTGAACGCCTACTCTTCTTCGGCTTCTCCGGGGGAACCTCGGAGATCTCACCACTAACGATCGGCTGGTCTTGAACTCCGCCTTCTTGCCCTCCAGCAGGGTTAATTTCGACGCCGGCTGCCAAATTCTCAGCCTGCGCACGCACCTGAGCTGCCATCTCCTCACGAAAAGACAAGTATCCCATCGCTCGTTTGACTCTTTGAAAATGGAAAGTCCGCTCCCAAAAACAGAGGTGCCGCTCGAATCTAACCGCGGAAAGGAAGTCAGTGAACAAACCGTCTGGGCAGGGTGGAAATCCGGACGGACCTGCACGAAACATAAACAAAGATCAAGGTTAGGATTCAAGTTTTTCCTAAAAAGTAAGATGGCAAGCAGAAGGAAAGTCCTAGACTAAAACTGAATGACAACTAGCTACCGCGATATCTCCATCGCGTAACTACTTTCTCAAGCCATTGATCACCCACAGATGCTTCGGAAATCTTGACATAGAAGAAGTAATTGATCCAATGCCTATCCTTGGTAGGATGATCATCGATAACTAGACAACCAACGTGAGCTCCGATGGCAACGATCATATCATTCCCAACCATACCCCTGTTACCAATCTTCAATAAGTTCAGGTAATGGTAGACGGTGATTTCTTGGTGACATTCTATGCCCCGAACCAGTATTCCTACCAAGTGTCGAATACCTCGAGGGGTCGCCTGAGCAAGGGCTATCTTGTGTCTCCAGAAATAGTCAAGGATCACCGATGGGATAGGGAAAGTGAGAAAACATTCCTCGAGAGAACTCTCATACATTGTAAAGTAGCCCGGGGGAGGATCGTTGGCTCGATCACAGGACCTTGGGACACTAAACTCAACTTCATTGGGAACTTCGAACTCGGTCCTGAGTTTGTCTAACGATTCTGCTGAGCATAAGGTGGAACATGGGGGATCAGGATTCCCCCGTTTCTTGTACTTCATTCCTTGTCGTTCCCGACACGCTTTCTTCTCTGCGTGAAGAACGTGGAGGAATTTTTCCTCTTGCTCTTGCGTCAAGACTGCTTCCGCAGGCCACTCGTATCCTTCAGACTTAACTACGAAAGGAATCTCGTCGAATTCTGGCAAAACAGGGCAAGGATCCATCCAAGGGACTCCTCAAACAGTTCGTCCAAAATACCTCGAGGAATCCGCTTCGGCCAAACTCCGGTTTGTGACCGGTTCAGCGAACTTTGTTGAAGCCCCCTTCGGCGAAAGTGGTTCGGATCGGTTCGGCCAAAATCCCTCGAGAACGCCTCTTGGGCCAAAACGCAAACCGGTTCGGCCAAATCTCGGCGTCGGACCGGTTCGGCGAAACAGGGTCTTCGGCGAATTCCGGTTTTGAACCGGTTTGGCGAAATATCGGAAATGAACCAGTTCGGCCAAATCTCGGTGTTGGACCGGTTCGGCCAAATTCTCGGTGTTGGACCGGTTCGGCCAAATCTCGGTGTTGGACCGGTTCGGCGAAATCCATGGTTTTAGAACCGGTTCGGCAAAATCTGAAGTCTGGACCGGTTCGGCGAAAACCACGGTTTTGGAACCGGTTCGGCCAAATCCGCGGTCTGGACCGGTTCGGCGAAATCCACGGTTTTGGAACCGGTTTTGCGAAATCCACGGCCTGGACCGGTTCGGCGAAATCCACGGTTTTGGAACCGGTTCAGCAAAATCCGCGGTCTGGACCGGTTCGGCGAAATCCGCGATCTGGACCGGTTCGGCGAAATCCGGCTCGATGCTCCCTTCGGCAAAAACGGCCCGAGACCGGTTCGGCCAAACATAAACCCGGTTCGGCCAAAAAGCACGAGACCGGTTCGGCCAAATCCGGCTCAAATCTTCCCCTCGGCGAAACGACCCGGTTCGGCGAAACCCGGCTCGATGCTCCCTTCGGCGAGAGCGGCCCACGACCGGTTCGGCCAAACACAAACCCGGTTCGGCGAAAAAGCACGAGACCGGTTCGGCCAAATCCGGCTCAAATCTTCCCCTCGGCGAAACGACCCGGTTCGGCGAAACCCGGCTCGATGCTCCCTTCGGCGAAAGCGGCCCACGACCGGTTCGGCCAAAAACGAACCCGGTTCGGCGAAAAAAGCACGAGACCGGTTCGGCCAAATCCGGCTCAAATCTTCCCCTCGGCGAAAAGACCCAGTTCGGTAAAATCTTCCCTTGGCGAAAACCGGCTCCGTGCTCCCCCCACCAAAACTCTCCCTTCGGCAAAAACACCTCACCGAAACTCCTCCTCGGCCAAAAGAAGAACCCGGTTCGGCCAAACTCTGGTAACAAGAAACGGTTCGGCAAAAAAAAAAAAAAAAAAAAAAAATCAAGCAAACATTAAGAGAGAGAGGGTACCTTCTAGAGAGAGAGTGGAGATAAGAGATAAGTGGTGAAAGTGAGAGGGAAAGTTGGTTTTATAAGGGGAAAGACTTTTCTACCTCGGGAAACGTGATAGCCAGTACATTTCAAGAACCTCAGTGTCTTTTATCTTCAAGAACACTGGAAATTTTCATCAGACAAAATGGGACCCCGGTCAAAACATCACATCGGTCTCTTCAAAGCATTTACTACGGTAAAGATTTATAACTGTTGTTCTCTTTACTTGGACAAGTTACCGCCCCGCTACTATTATCATACTAACGGGCTGGGGGGCTAACTGTTGGGGTCGGAAGTCCCTCCCCCGAGAACAACAGTCGGTAATGACGAAAGCGCTGTGGTATGGTTGAGTTGTCGAGCATGCGAACTAGCCAAACAGCCAAATACACTGTCGCTGCCAAATTTGAAGTTAGGCCAAATTTGGCCTAACCAGGAAAAGATTGGCCAAACCAGGGAAATTGGCCGAACCGCTCAGACAGGTTTGGCCGAACCGGTCAGGCACGTTTGGCCGAACCGGTCATGCACTTTTGGCCGAACCGGTGAGGCACGTTTGGCCGAACCGGTCAGGCCATTTTTGGCCGAACGGCCTAGGCATGTTTGGCCGAACCGGTCAGGCCATTTTTGGCCGAACGGCCTAGGCATGTTTGGCCGAACCGGTCAGGCCATTTTTGGCCGAACGGCCTAGGCACGTTTGGCCGAACCGGTCAGGCCATTTTTGGCCGAACGGCCTAAGCGCTTTTGGCCGAACCGGTCAGGCCATTTTTGGCCGAGCTGCCTGGTTCAGTTTGACCGAGCAAGCCAAACCGCTTAGGCGAAATCTGGCAGCTAAAACCGTTTAGGCGAAATCTGCTAAACGAAAGGCTTTGCGTATTTCTGGTTAAACGGGATCAACTACATTTCACCGAGGAGAGTCTTTTATGAAGAGCAGGTTAGTAGCTAGGAGTGACAAGCCTATCGGGCCAACGAGTTCTGAACAAGTCTAAGCCCACCAGGAGAAGCCCACGAGGGAAGCCGCCTTCAGAAGAAGACGTCATCGGCGAAATAAGGAAAACTTCCTTTTTCTTCGAGAAGATAAACTCAATAAGGAAAGAGGATCGAGACGAGTCCCGAAGAATTAGGATAGTTTCCTTTATCTTGTTGTAACCTTAAACCGACCTAGTCAAGTATATATATCGATGTACATCCTTTGAAAAAGGGATCCGCAACTTTATTCACAAAAGCAATACAAAGCAATTACAAACCGTAGTTTTTCTTTGCTCATCGTTTTATATTTCGTAGTTTAACGCAGAAATCTCGACTTCCTCCCGAAACCCTTACAAATCTAATTGTGCGAATTCCGGCTTCCACATTCTACTTCTACAGATTATTGACTTTTGGTTCTGCTAACTACACTTATATCTACCAAGCGTAGATTCTGTGTTATGCGAGTTGTTATATTCATTATTTAACCAAACTGTAGATTATGTTTTCAACCAAAAAATATATTTATTACATTTCTTTATTTATTATATTTTACAAATAAATATTCAATATACCCTATAACCCATATCTATTTTTATTTTTTTGTAAATAAATTATTTTCTGTTATTTAATGAATTTGGAAAACAAATTAAAAAATTATTTTTAATTAAAAAAGGGTAAATATATGTTAATTAAAATATTTATATTATAATTTTTTCAACCAAAAAAATATATATTATTTTTCTTTATTTACTATATTCTACAAACAAATATTCAATATATTCTATTATCCATTACTATTTTATTCTTTTTGTAAATAAATTATTTTCTATTATTTAATGAATTTGAAAAACAAATTGGAAAACTATTTTTAATTAAAGTCAAAGGATACATTCGAGTTTATATTAAAATGGAGGTTAATGAAACTTAAAATGTGGTAGAAGTGGCATTGGGACAAAGTGATTTTCAAATTCAAACCATGGCAATTAGGCAATTAATACCTTAATTTGTTAACGAAATTGATGCATTAATATTTTTTTATATGGTAGCTATTAAAATATTGTATTGTATTTATAACTAACTAGTATTAACTCCCGTGCTACGCACGGTTAGTACTAATGTTATTGGTTTTTTTAATTATTTTAAAATACCCACAACCACTTTCTTTTTAATTTTTGAAGAAAATGCCACATGTCAATTTTTGATTGCTCAAGTGACTTGTGATTTAGTAGTAAATGATAGGTGACATCCCGCGAGGTAGGGGTGTCAAAATGGGTCAAAACTTATGGGTTTATCCAACCCAATCCAACTCATTAACCCTAATGGATTGAATATTTGGTTTGAATGGGTTAATGAGTTAAGTGGTTTGATGAGTCAAATGAGTTGAGTTAAAATAGGTTGAAATAAAATGGGTTAATGAGTTAAAAATGGATAACCCATCAACCCATTTATAACTAAAAGACATGATTTCACAATTTTTTTTATTTTGTTACCAAAAACACTATTACACCAATTTTCCCGCCAAAAACAAGATTACACAAAAACACAATCTAGTAAACCATTTTCCGCCAAAAACGAGATTCATACAATTTCCCGCCAAAATATGATCCGACAAAATTTTCTCGCAAAACGTGATCTCTCAAACTATTTTCGCCAAAATCGAGATTCATAAAACTTTCCGCCAAAATATGATCCCGTAAAATTTTCCCGCCAAAAATATGATCCCACAAAGTTTTCCCGCCAAAAACGTGATTTCACAAAATATTTTCGTCAAAATCGAGATTCATAAAATTTCCCGCCAAAATATGATCCCGCAAAAAAATTCCCGCCAAAAACGAGATTTATAAACTTTTCCCGCCAAAAATATGAACCCACAAAGTTTTCCCGTCAAAAATATGATCCCGTAAAATTTTCCCGCCAAAAACGAGATTTATAAAATTTCTCGCCAAAAATATGATCCCGCAAAGTTTTCCGGCCAAAAACGTGATGTCACAAAATATTTTCGTCAAAATCGAGATTCATAAAATTTCCCGCCAAAAATATGATCCCGTAAAATTTTTCCGCCAAAAATATGATCCCGCAAAGTTTTTCCGCCAAAAACGTGATCTCACAAAATATTTTCGTCAAAATCGAGATTCATAAAATTTCCCGCCAAAAATATTATCTCGTAAAATTTTCCCGCCAAAAACGAGATTTTACGAAAATATTGCGCCCAAAACACAATTCATTAAAAAAATTCCGCCAAAAAATGCGATTCGGAAAAATTTCCGCCTAAAGTAATTTAAAAAAAATATAATTTGTAAAACATGATTTACAATTCATTTATAAATATATATATATATATATATATTTTTATCCATAAAATTAAATGGGTTGGGTTAAAGTCAATCCAACTCATTTATGTTTAATGGGTTCATGGGTTGATCCAACCCAATTGCTAAATGGATTGGGTTAACCCATAAACCATTAACATTCAACCCATATGAGTTATTGGTTGGGTTGGGTTAGATTATCCATTTTGACACCCCTACCGCGAGGTAAATAAATACATTAGTTTAAAGTTAAGAATATATTTTTTTATCACCTATTCATTTCTCAAAAATACATATTTAATAAAATAAATCAAATACCACATTATCATGTATCATACTATGAAGAACATGACGCGAACGAATTAATATGTTAACGATTTTGAAACATAATATGATCTAACAGTTTCTTCTTTTTTTGTGAGCCATGATAGTTTCTTAATAATAAATACATGATATATTTTTTATGTTATAACTATTGAAATAGTGTATTGTATTTTATAGCTAATAGGTTAGGTTCCGCGAGGTAAATAAGTACATTCGTTTAAACTTAAGAATTTTTTTATCACCTATTTATTTCTCAAGAATACATATTTTACTAAAATAAACTGTTTACGGAAAAATAATGTCGTTTGATCAAAAATTAGGTTAGAATATAATATACAAATCGAAAACAAAACCAAAATATATGATCGCCAACACTAATTGACGAACTTGCATGGTTTGGACAATCAAAAGAATTTATGCCATTTGAGATGCAAAAACCCAAAATATTATTTGAAAAGGCGCAAATTGATTTCTAGAAAACTTATGAACAGAATAAATTTTGGATACAAAATACAAACTAACCCCAATGCTTATATATGATCCCTTCATTATTCTTATAGATTTTTTTCATGAATCAACAAACATCCCAAAAAGATTTTAAAGGAAACGTGAATCACAATGAAATATAAAAAATATTAATGTTTGGGAAAAACGTAATCGTTGATATCACATGAGAAGATACCCACCTCTTTATAACATCCATTATTCTTGGTAAAAAATGTTTACGGTCATGTGTCCGCGGTAAAACTATTAATATTTTACTCGTTATACGATTAAAAACAGGTTTTTGTTTTGAGCTTCTATTTTAAAAGAATTGGTGATCATACGTTGAACATATGGAAGACTCAATATATCACACAAATATCCTACACAAAATATCGAAAAAAATATCAGTAAGGTACTAAAGATTATCTAAATACTTTACCAAAATAAAAGATCGAGGTAGAAGAAAATAATATTATTAAGGCTTACGACACCCATGAAGTTTTTGAGATAAACACATTGGTTTCTAATTCAAAATAAATTAATTGTGAAAAAAAGATTTGGAATGGATTGCGGATATAAATGAACAATTCAAATCCAATGTTTAACAAACAAATAATATAAAGAACATGCATGGATTAATAAAAATATCATGAGATGCGGCGAACAAATTCAACACTCAGAGTTTTGGAGCTCCATCCACACCAAATCCAAATTAGACACGATAATCTGCAAATAAGAAAACAACAATAACAAAAGCTCATCAGAGATCATAACAAATAGAAGTGAGAAAAGCATTATATATAAAACCTAAAAATAATAGCAGAATATCAAAAAAATTATGATTGTCAATGGGTAAAGAATACAATAAGTTAGGGTTTCAACTAATAAAAATTTTAAAAGAAAAGGAAATAATACTAATATGAAATCACCAAGACACTATGCATGATCATGTTAGATTCAAATTAAAAAAATATTAGCTTAGAGAATATAAACACTAATTACGTAGTACTCGAAACCATGACGAACCTATGTGAATTAAAAAAAAAAACACATTATCATGAAAAATATATGACAATATTAATCATTATAAACCATAAATTGAAAAACAAAAAAAATTGAATACCGTAAATTTTCATCATCTTATACATGTATATAGAAACACCAGGAAAAAAAATCATTATCGTAATAAGCGAGAAAATCATAGTGTATTATAAAATAAACACTGCAACAACTAAAATATTTGATCTACAATAAAAACCGAAACGGCGTGCATATATAAAATTAATCTGGAGAAGTAACACCTTTATGTAAGAAAATATCAGGTCAACTACTGATTATCATAAGATAACTATGGAATATTACCTAAAAAAATATTACCCAATACGCAAGAGATTGGAAGGAAGTAATATTGGTTAGACACCATAAAAAAGGAGTAAATATCAGTTGATACGGCGAATCTGCGATTATGAAAAGATGAGAAAACAACACAATTAATCTATCACAAAAACATGCATAGAAAATTAGATTAGCAAACATAAGAAATTACCCAATATGCGATAGATTTGAAGCAGATAACCTGTGTATCACAACATCAAATAGAAAAAAAGTCAGAATAATGATAATAGCAACAACGCAGATGCAAAAAAATAAAGATTTGAGAGCTAAACGAATACCAAAAAATTAAAAACTTTACAAAGCTAGAGGAACGAAACATGAATAATGTTTGGGCAAAACTTACCTAACGTAGACGATATATCATCAGGTAATGGCAAGTAATTACCTCACTTTACATGGCGTAAATGATGTATCATCATGTATTGACAAGTAATTACCTCACTTTACTTGACGTAGACGATGTATCATCAGGTAATGGCAAGTAATTACCTCACATTACATGGCGTAAATGATGTATCATCAGGTATTGACAAGTAATTACCTCACTTTACCTGACGTAGACGATGTATCGTCACGTAATAGCAAGTAATTACCTCACTTTACCTGACGTAGACGATGCATCATCAAGTATTGAGAAGTAATTACCTCACTTTACATGACGTAGACGATGTATCATCATGTAATGGCATGTAATTACCTCACTTTACTTGGCATAAACGATGTACTGCCAAGTCTGATGTCCCAATGGAGAATAATCCAGGTTTACCAAGATTGACCAAGTAATGGAATTATTTTTCCCAACAGTTTAGGTAAGTGAGGTAATCACTTGTCAATACCTGACGATACATCGACTACGTGAAGTAAAGTAAGGTATTAACCTATAACTACTTGATATGACATTGTCTACATTATGGCAGACATGGAAATGCCTTGTCACTACAAAGTGAGACACCGCTGTTACGACGTCGTCAAGTCGTTATTAACGTAACGACGTCGCTGAGCAGGTTAGTTAGTTATTTGATATAAAATAATACATGAGTTTTAAGATAAACTTGTAGAAACTTCGAGATCGCCGATATCATGGAGATATTACGAGGTTTGTCATTATCTAGACCTCGTAATATCAAGAAATAAGTGATTCAAGTATATCAAGGATCCCGAGTATGAAGGGGATAAGCTTGCACGCAAGTCCAATCCTAACGAAAACCAGATCTCATCAAGTCCTATAAATAGAGACGTCGAATAAAGAAGTGGATCATCAAAAAACACACACAGAAAACCTAGAGCTACGTCTACACAGCATCTCAAAGATAGCAATAGATCTAGCCTTGTTTTCTACTTCCAACGAACTTCTTTATAACGCTTTAGATACCTAGACGTTGTAATACTATTCGGCTACAAGCCAACTTCGTTGATTAATAAAGATATACTTCTCTCTTTGTCATTCCGTAGATCTGTGTACTTGCGAATCTGGTTAAATTTTGCCCAAACAGTTTGGCGCTAGAAGGATGGGCAGATTTTAACTACGTGAGACATGGCGATTGGAGATGACACCAACGTTGACAACACTCAAGACGCTGCTGCTCAACTCGCGGTACTCACTGAGAAGTTGAAGCAGAACGAGGAACGACTGAAAGCCCTGGAGACCGAGAACACTACCTTGAGAACGGAAAACGCTGCTCTGGTCGGTGGAGGCAGAAACACTTAGGCCGAAGCACAAAACCGATATCAAAGACGCGTTGAACCGATGCAGCCTCTAGATGGAAATATACCACCTGGGGGTGTTAGGACGGTGGTACTACAAGATGGTACTAACGTGGACGCTGCTAGGGCAAACGTCCCTGGATCTACACTTCACCATGGTGAGGAAATGACGGTCCGACCATATGACAACGCTGACATAATTATCAGACGCATGGAAGAGCTCGAAAGAATGATTTTGCGACTTCCTGGCATAGCCCCATCGATAACCAAGAGTGCTCCCAACTGCTACGCAGATACTCCGTTCACGGACGAGATCGCGCTTGTGGAAATGCCCAAGAGGTTCAATTTTCCTACGATGGTGATGTATGACGGGACAACAGATCCTGACAACCACATCGCACAATACAAGCAGCGGATGTTCACAACCGCGGTTGCAAAAGAGTTTAGGGAAGCCAGCATGTGCAAAGGATTTGGCTCAAGTCTCACGGGACCAGCTCTCCAATGGTTTACGAACCTACCAAATGGGTCGATAGGCTCCTTTGCTTCTCTAACCAATCGTTTTGTGGAACAGTTCGCAAGCAGTAGGAACCTTCAGAAGACAGCTGACGACCTCTACAAGGTAATACAGAGAAAAGAGGAGTCGTTATGCGAGTACGTAGGACGCTTCAACAAAGAAAAAGTATTTATCCCAAGTTGTGTCATGTCTACAGCTATCTCGGCATTTAAACGAGGCCTACTTCCCGACGGTGACCTGTACAAGGAACTAACAAAGTACCAATGCAGGACTATGGAGGACGTACTCTCAAGAGCCTGGGCACACATTAAGTGGGAAGAAGATCCGGCTTGCCGCTATCGCCGTTCCCCACGATCTGACTCTCGCGTGATGAGACACGAGAAGAACCCCAGAGAGGACAAACCCTACCAGAGACCTCGTAGTGAAAATACAAGCAGCAAAAATGACAGCCGACGTGGTCACCGACCACTCAGCAATGGCGACGCTGATAAGCGCTCAACCTCAACATGGCCAGATTTCAGCAACTTGTCAATTTCGCACGCAGAATTGGTTGGTGTGCTGAGGCAGATGGGATCGACAATAAGATGGCCTCAGAAAATGAAAATGTCAAGCGAAAAACGTGATACTTCAAAGTGGTGTGATTTCCACGATGATCATGGTCATCGAACGGAAGATTGCATCATTATAAGAATAGAGGTAAATGAGCTATTAAAGAAAAGTCATTTGAGAGAATACCTATCTGAAAAAAGAAGAAGCAGAATTGTCAAGAGAAGCGATGACAGAACCTCGCCAGAGTCTGCTCCAGCCTCCCCTCCAAGGCATGAGAAGGTTATCAATGTCATAACGGGAGGTTCGGAGGTCAGCGGAGTATCTTACTCAGCGGCTAAGAAGAATACGAGAGCTGCTAGGCATAGCCAGGTAGACAGCAAAGTCAAGAGTGAGGCAACATCGACATGCTCAATAAGCTTCACGTCTGATGAAGGTGTACTGGCACCCCATCACGAGGCGCTGGTCATATCCCTAACGATTGCTAATTGCTTGGTAAAAAGGATATTGGTCGATAATGGAAGTTCAACAAACATCCTCTACCTGGAAGCCTATAAAGCATTGGGCCTAGACAAAGCAGAGTTAACACGGAAGTCTACATCGCTGATAGGATTCAGTGGCGAGGTAAAACAGACCATGGGAGAAATAACATTGTCTGTCTATGCAGGAGGAATTAACCGACGAACGAAGTTCCAGATATTGGATTGCGCATCTGCTTACAACGTGATTATGGGACGTCCATGGATTCATGACATGGAAGTGATGCCATCTACCTTCCACCAAGTTTTTAAGTTTCCCACTCCATGGGGAATACAAGAAATCAAGGGAGAACAAGAATATTCGCGCTCATGCTATCAAACTACTTTGAAGGGTAGAAATAAGCAGTTATAACAATTACAGAGTCCATCGCCGGTACTTCACGGTGAGGAGCCGGAGGTGGAACAACTCGATGAGGTTCCTCTAACAGAGGATGGCCCCGATAAGAATATAAACGTCGGCTCAAAGCTGCCCACGGACGTACAAAAAAGGACATTCCAACTAGGAGATTGGGTCCTCAGACGCACGTTCCAAAATACGCGGGAACAAGAAGTTGGAAAACTAGGACCTGGCTGGGAAGGCCCCTACAAAATAATAGAGGTACGCGGGGCAGGAGCGTACAAGTTGGAAGATGGGAAAGGCAAAGTCCAACCTAACAGCTGGAATGCTCTCCACCTGAAGATCTACCATTTTTAAGTGCTTTTGAATTTTCATGCTTTGGTTTTTCACTGGTTTTTTCATGGTTTTCGACTGTCCACGCGACGTCAATACATCTTCCTAGTAATTTTTGTGTTTCGCAATAAGTCTTTCGACAAACATCATAATAAAGGATTTTTCTCATTCATTAATCTTCTGAGATCTTTTATATAAGTACTCAAGTAGTAATCACGTCAGAACGACTAAAGACATGACCTTCTTAAAATTGAAAGGCAAGTCTTGAATTTGTAGTGACCATGGTCACTATTCAGCCGAATGGGGGGCAAATCTTCCCAGTGGTTAGACTTAACTGCGTTAACCATAGACTATTTGAAGGCATGACCTCAACTAGACATAAGAGGTACGTCCTTAATTAGTCATGACGACAGAAAATACTTGACGTATTTAGAGGTACATTCTAAACAAGCAATGGTAGTCAACACCTAACAAATTCAGAGGTACAACCTCGTAAAGGTATGACGACAGTCAATACAAATCAGAGGTAAAACCTTGTAAACAAAGAGGTACATCCTCAAAACGTTGTGGCAAAAGTCCATGTTTGAAAAACATAGAGGTACAACCTCGCAGACAAAAGTGAACGTCACTACCTGACAAGAATGAGGTGAAATACCTCCATCAGTTTGTAATGTTAATAAATTACGAGGCATGACCTCCACTAATAGTGATTTTAGTTAGGTAAACAAAAGTTGCCAGCTTTCATCATGTTGCTACAAAGTTCAAATAGAGGCAAGACTTCTAATGACACAACCATTGTTAAACATAACTACGTCAAAGTAAAAATGTGCCAAACATGGTCACTATAACTATGATAGATCATTGATGTCTGAAATAGATAGTTAATCAAAGAGACCATCTTCATAAGGTCATAAATACCTGCTCAACCAAAAGGTTAACATATCCTAAAGTAGACATGAGAAACCTACGAGGTCGATCCTCAACAAAGAGACCAAAAGAGTTTTGAAAACATGTCTAAACTATATAACAAACTCTCAAAAGAGATCAAACGACTACAACTACTCGGTGGAGGTAGATGGAACATGAGTCTCCATCTCCCTGAAGTGTTGTTTAAATAAGTAGTGCATCCCACTTCTCAGCATGGCCTCCCTTCTTAAACCATCTTTCCGCGACAGCGGACGGTGGCAACAAGTCTAGCTACACGCGGTTTTTTTTCATGTTCACATCAAGATCTTATGGCAGCTACTCGATACTCGTTGTTATTCAGGAGACGGTTAGCCTCCTTGAGACGGATAACTTATTCCTTTGTAGCATCAAACTCTGCGAGGACATGATGACAAACAGACGTAAACTGAAAACGAAACCTAACAGGTTGACGATGCATGTTAGTTGTTACCACACAACGTTTCAAGGCAGGCTGCTAGATCTGCAGCGATGATATAATGACATTCGCTGGAATTTCTGACAATGCCTCACAAAAAAAACTTTAAGGCATCGTCCCCAATAAAACCATCTTCAACCGATGTAACTTTTCTCCAATGCAAAACTACTAGTTAAAAGGAGTAATGAACATTTCTCTTTGGGGAAATTAAAAGCTCTTATGCCACGAGCATGTTATGCTGGTTCTCATGATGACAGAACAAAACTCTTTATGAAGGGATTGTTTAACCAAGACCCTATTGAAACTCTTTATGGAGGTCATAGACCTCTCCAGCCCAAAGAGCATGGAGAAATACTTCCACGTATGCACAAACATAGATGCAAAATGTAATCAGGCAAGACTAGGCATTAATAAACGTGACCTAACGAAATTGTGAACTAACTATTCTTCAAATTCTAAATAAGAAATTGAAGAGTGGGGGGCAAACTGTTGGGAAAAATAATTCCATTACTTGATCAATCTTGGTAAACCTGGATTATTCTCCATTGGGACATCAGACCTGGCAGTACATTGTTTATGCCAAGTAAAGTGAGGTAACTACCTGCCATTACATGATGATACATCATCTATGTCATGTAAAGTGAGGTAATTACTTCTCAATACTTGATGATGCATCGTCTACGTCAGGTAAAGTGAGGTAATTACTTGCTATTATCTGACGATACATCATCTACGTCAGGTAAAGTGAGGTAATTACTTGTCAATACCTGATGATACATCATTTACGCCATGTAAAGTGAGGTAATTACTTGCCATTACCTGATGATACATCGTCTACGTCAGGTAAAGTGAGGTAATTACACTACAAGAAAATATGGATATTGCAAGAGATAAATTTGTTGCAGTATGGCAATAAATTGTTGCAAAAATGGAATTCGCAAGAAAATTGCAACATATTATGTAATGTTGCTATATGAGTGTTGCAAATTCGTATATGTTGCACATGTATAGCAAAAAATGCAATGAATCCATTCGTTGATTACATGTTGCTTTAATGCAACAAAAAGTTTGAAACAAATTTGTTGCATAATTACAACAACATTTGCAACTCTAAATTAATGCAAATCATTGTTACGTTAAATTAATAGTAAATATTGTTGCGAATTTGCAATGCATTAATTTATTGCTATATTTTTCATATAAATACAATTTAAAATTTTCATAAAATTTGTCTACGTAAAACTGGTATATTGTTTTATGATTTATTAATTTATTAATTTATAATTGTTTTTGGTCAACCTTAATTTATAATTTTTTAATTTAGTTATGTATAATATATATTTTTATATAAAGTACCCAGAGTTAAAAAAAACAAAATCTAAATTTATGAAATTTAACGACAACAACAAAGTATTATAATAGTTATTTATTGGACTCAATATCCGAATATTACTAAATCTACATAAAATCATAAAAACTTCGAAAATATCAAAAACAAAATCCAAGTAAAACAAAAAATGATAAACGATGTAATGCTAGATTTTGTTCAACAAAATCCAACCCTTCAAGCTTGTTGAACCTTTCTTTAATTTCTACATTCTCTTGAAAATTTTCTTCAATCTTTTGTTTGACTTTCAATGATGATCGGGAATCCATCGTGGATTGAGAGTTCTCTAGAAAAATATCCTAGACCAAATACATAATCTTTTGTAGTGTCAAGATATAAAAATGTAAACAAAACAATTAATTTATAATAATAGAAAATTTCAAAAACTGATTTTGTACCACCATAGCGTTCCATTGGTCTGGCTTGATTAAGAACATCTATGAATACAGGTTGGCTTCACTTCGATTTTGATCGTCACTTTCCCTGCGATCCACTAATACAACATTAACAAAAAGTAAAGAAAACTTAAATGGTTGAAAAAAAGAAGAAAGAACTTATAGAAGATAAACAAAACTATAGCAAACGAATTGTGTTCTCTCTCGAGAAAAATTACTCTCAGAGATTTAGTGTTTGCAAAAGAAAACTGAATTGATAAAAGCACATAACAACTATATTTATTTATATATAGGAACAGTAAAATCTAAATGTATCTTTGATTTAGGATTCTAAATCTTTAATATAATATATTTTTAGCACCGGAAGTTACAATATTTCTATAGAAACGGGAAATATCTTTAATTTAGTTCATTAGCATTCAAAATATTAGTTCAGATTTATTTATTCAAAATTATTAGTTCAGATCTATTTATTCAAAATTATTAGTTCAGATTTTGAAGTATATGCACGTAGTATGGAAAACAAGTATACAATATACTTAAGCTTTAGGTAAAGGTAAATATGTATTTGGAAAATCTATTTTTTTCTTGTAAAAACACCATATTCACAGATGTTCATTAAAAGCTAATATTTTAAATTAAAGTGTGAATATATATATATATATATATATATATATATATATATACTATTTATAATATAAAAGAGTTTTGAAAAAAAAAGTTTTGTAGCATATTTTTAACACAATTTTCTTGCAAAACAACCATGATTCCCAATCGTTGAGTGATTCTTGCAAATTTGCAAGAAATTTTCATAATTCGTAAAAATGTTGCAAATTGGTAACAAAAATCGCAATAAAATTATTTGTTGTCGTTTTATAATGAATTTGTAATATTTATAATGAATTTGTAATAAAATTACAACGTGTATTCATCATGGCAATAGTATTGCAAAAGTTGTTACAAAATTTTAACAAAAATCAACATTGCAAATATTATGTTGCAATATGACTATTTTCTTGTAGTGTTACTTGTCAATACCTAATGATACATCATTTACGCCATGTAAAGTGAGGTAATTACTTGCCATTACCTGATGATATATCGTCTACGTCATGTAAGTGAGGTAATCACTTGTCAATACCTGACGATACATCGACTACGTGAAGTAAAGTAAGGTATTAACTTATAACTACTTGACATGACATTGTCTACATTATGTCAGACATGGAAATGCCTTGTCACTACAAAGTGAGACACCGCTGTTACGACGTCGTCAAGTCGTTATTAACGTTACGACGTCGCTGAGCAGGTTAGTTAGTTATTTGATATAAAATAATACATGAGTTTTAAGATAAACTTGTAGAGACTTCGAGATCGCGGATATCACGAAGATATTACGAGGTTTGTCATTATCTAGACCTCGTAATATCAAGAAATAAGTGATTCAAGTATATCAAGGATCCCGAGTATGAAGGGGATAAGCTTGCATGCAAGTCCAATCCTAACGAAAACCGGATCTCATCAAGTCCTATAAATAGAGACGTCGAATAAAGAAGTGGATCATCAAAAAACATACACAGAAAACCTAGAACTACGTCTACACAGCATCTCAGAGATAGCAATAGATCTAGCCTTGTTTTCTACTTCCAACGAAGTTCTTTATAACGCTTTAGATACCTAGACGTAGGGGTGGGCATAATTCTCGTCCCGTTCCGTACCGTCCTGTTCCGTCTCATATCCGTTCCCAAATTCCCGTACCATATAGGTCCCGTATTCCCATATGGGACAAGTTTTCAATTCCCAATTGGGAACGAGATGGGATGGGACGGGAACGGGATTTCCCGTAATCCCGTTTATATAGATTTATATAAATTAAGTTATATATATTTATGTATTTATTATAGAATCATATAATATATTATGTCATATTAATACATAGTCTCACCTTTTTAACATCATCCGTTGATATTTTCAGCATTACCATATTAATTTTATTAACCAACAACTACTTTTATTTGTTTTTTATTCTTGTGTTGAGCTCTAGAAATATTCATTTGCCGTGAATGAAGAATGATACGAGAGGATTAGCTACCTATTTGGCTACTTTTAGAATTTTCATATTATTGAATTTTATGCTTTGATTTAAGATATTTATGTGGTTTATTTTAAGTTTTGGATTCATTTTGATATGGTTTTTTTATTTTAAATTTTAATATTTATGAAATACAATGTATTTCTTTTTATCTTAAATAACAACATGCTTTTGATGATTTGAAGACGCAAGTTGAATACATATTTGCAATTTTTATAATTGTTTTAACTGAATATATGAGACAAGTTATTTTATGGGAATTCTCGTACCGTTTCCGTCCTATCCCGTCCTATCCCGTTACCGTCCCAAATTCTAAATGGGATATAAATGAGACATATTTTTCTATCCAAAAGATCCCGTTCCCGTACCGTTCCCATAAAATCTCGTCCCATATTCCCGTTTGCCCACCCCTACCTAGACGTTGTAATACTATTCGGCTACAAGCCAACTTCGTTGATTAATAAAAATATACTTATCACTTTGTCATTCCGTAGATCTGTGTACTTGCGAACCTGATTAAATTTTGCCCAAACAAATAACAAATGGTATATATAGGTGAACAATATGTAGGGGTTTCACGGTAGCTTAGCTAATTAATAAATAATAAATATTTTATAATTGGAAGATTAACATAACGTTATGAGGGAAATTCGGTAAGGATGGAATATTACCTTAATAATAAGTGAATATACTGAGAGAATATACGATGAATATTGAGATATATAACAAAACCGACATATAATTACGGGTACAAATAATCACGAATATCTCAGAATTATGTAAACATAAACTAAATATATTAATAAGATAAGTATGGAAGTTTAGCATTAAATCGAATAAACAAAATTGGAAAAGATAACCACGACATTTACTCATTTCTAAAATGAATAAGACGGTGACATAAATTTGGAAGATTAGCATTAAATCAAAAAACATTTATAGTAAAGATAATCACGACATTTACTAATTTCTAAAATGAATAAGACGGTGACATAGATTTGGAAGATTAGCATTAAATCAAAAACATTTATGGTAAAGATAACCACGACATGAGAAGACCGCCTGATGGTTGGAGTAAATGTTACATTGGGTTCAATTGGAGCAAGAAAGACAAGATTGGAGGAGGTAGTTGGGTTCTTAGGGATACTAAAGGAGTAGTGGTGTTACACAGCCAAAAATCTTTGGGAGGATATGAATCTGAAGCTGATTTCAAACTTGGGTTATTGTTTTGGTGTGTTGAGACTAATGGTACTTATAAGGTGGAAAAGGTTATCTTTTCAGCTCAGTTGAGTGATCTCTTTGGGGCTATGTTAAGACCAAAAGTGTGGCCTAATTATAAGTTTCAGGCTGCGGAAATTTCGAAGTCTTTACGGGTAATTTCGGAATGGAGGTTGGAAGTGACAGTGGCAAGCTCAAACAAGGGAGCTAATCTTATAGCACAGAGTGTAACCAAGGAGAGGAGGATCCAATCTTATGTTTCTATTGGTTATCCTCTGTGGTTAGAAGAAATCTTTATTCTTGATGCCTCTGTTGTGTAGTAGCCAATTTTTTGGGGTCTCTTTTTGTGCAGAGTTTAGGTAGTGATCGGTTTGGCTTTTGCGCTCTTCCAAAATTTGAAGGTTTGATGGGCTTGGTGTTTTCTTTGGAAGTAATTGTAAATTTTGGGCTTTATGGCCTTCATCAATATAAAGTATTCAGATGGCAAAAAAAAAAAAGATAACCACGACATTTACATATTTTCCAAATGAAAAAGACTATGAGATAATTATGGAATATTAAACATTAAACCAAAAATAAATATGGCAAAGATAAACACGAATAATGTGAAAATCATTTAAGAAAATACAAAAAAATCGAAAATTAAACCTCCTAGAATTAAGGAGAGCGTGTCGCGTCATAATTGAGTCTCAAATAATAGTATAGATAAACGGCTTTGAGAGTTAATGAGATGACCATTTCCATACACAAGATGTGATCTAGACCTCCAATCATAAGATAGGTTTGTTTATGGCGTAGAGCTTAGCTCGGAGAGCCATAACAGGAGATGTTTTGAGGATGGTCACACGATTCTTTCTTGAGCTTCTCCATTCACTCCTAATGTCTTGTTCCGCACTTCCGGTTCCGCACTTCCGGTGTGTAGTCCATATTTATAAAAAGAAGGTTACGTTTCCTGGCTGATATGGGTTGGTATCTTTGGTCTATTCTTCTAAGGAAGTAGCCATACATCATAGAAGCAGCATAGAGTTTTCCAAGTTTGATTTTGCTTTTCTGAACAATGGAGCTTAAAGAACCAGCCGGCAGCCACTGTTCAGTCTCCAAGTACCGAAGACAAGTGACTTTGTATCATCTCGAATGCTTCCGAAGAATGAATGACTTCAAGCTTCTTTCTTGTTTGGCCATAAGTCTACTCGGCCTGCCGGGTCTGAAGTTGGTTTAATCCGAGGGATCATAGAAATTCCTCTTCTCACAAATCAATGTAACACTAAACTGTAAACAAAGAAACCAAAAGTTCGAGTATAAACAATTCCCAAAAACGAAAGGTTACCATTGTACATCTGCTGCAGATCGAGTATGTACTGTTCAAGTTTCCAAATGATTTTGAGACCAAGATCATATTTCTTTAGAGATCAAGTTTCCAACGACTGTCTTTTATTACCTAAAAAAAAATCAAAGGAAACCAATAGATGTCTAGGCATCAAAAGTAAGAATTTACGCCTCAGAGCTCAATCCGGAGAGCCACCACAGGAGATGTCTGGAGCTTCTTCACACGGTTCTCTCCGTCTGCCACCACTAGAGATGTGCTAAGGATCGTCACACGATTCTCTCTCAATTTTCTCAAACAATTGTGTACGTCCTCGTCCTCTTCCTGTTCTATATGCACTCCATATTTATAGGCATAAGTTACACTGCCTGGCTCCATAGTGTTCACAATTGAGTTCCCACTCACACCACAACCATCAGGAAGCTCCTTAGCCGAGCATGAGACATTTCCATAATGTCCAATAAAGAACACGCGATCTCCCAAATCACTGACCTCTACCCATTCATCAGCCTCCACATCTAGCATACTCACTTTACATGCGAATAGACGTAAATTTACTACATCAGTTCGATGATATGGGTTGAACTTCTCAACCAGGAATAGTTTATCATCATCACCAGATCGAACCAGATGAGTGCTTGGCCTCCTCATCGGTTGAGAGGGCATTAGGCGAGTCCCTACCAGCGAATGAGGATCGAAAACGAAAATGTTCCCGCTATGATAGGTTGCATAAAATCTGCCTCTAAAGGCGATTAACTCATTGCAAGAAGCCTCTGAGGATTGCTTAAGGCGTATCCACCTCATATCTGCACTTCTTAACGCCAACAAAAATCTAGTGTAGTTGAGTAGCACAACAAATTCTCCTGTCTCTTTGTTAAGAGGAAGAAAAGCCACGCCTCTGTATTTTGTTGTCCATGACTCCGGATCCCAACCGATCATTCTGTACTGATGGCCCAAAGGGAGGACCTGGCAGTCATGCATGTTCATCAAGGTTGGATCAGTTCTTGGGATGTTCACTTTTACTGAGCACTGAATTGGAGTTGAAAGCTCCATTTGATCCTCGGACTTATCTCGGCCTATTCCTCCCAGAAAATATTCAGAAGTCGATACATCGGCAGCAACATGAGGAGCTTTGACTCTAAAGAGGAACAAAGGGATCTTCTCGAGGGTGCACAAGTCTTCGCTTATGTCAGGGAACTCGGCGAATGTGGGAAGAGAGTAACTTGGCCGTAATAGGGAAGAAGGAAAGGGAAATATTGATCGCCACAAGCTGCAAACAGACCGAGCATGAAGAACATCGAAACAGTCCTCTAAATGCGTTGAGACAATGTGCAGTAGCTCTTCAGGGAGCAGAGACCAGTCTGGCATCAGCGACGATGATGATGCCTTCTTTTTCGTTACATATTCTGCCATGAAGATGCAATTTCGAAACCTGAAAGACATTTACAATTATAAGGTTTAGGAAACTGTAAACAGACATGAATGAACAAATAAGATTTATAACATTTCAAAGACCAATCAACACACTCAGGTAAAACCAAAGAACAAAACTCAGTTTCTAACAAACATTTGGATCAGTCTGAAAGTGAAGAACACCACACAAGAAAATGAAGAATGAAACAAATATTGAATCAAACCTCAGGGTAAAGTTACTAATAATCCAAGAACACAATTCACTCAACATAGTATGAAAAAAACAGTGAAGAACCCAGTAGAATTATTCACCCTATACCATCA
Organism: Arabis alpina; assembly: GCA_900128785.1. Lineage (NCBI taxonomy): Eukaryota > Viridiplantae > Streptophyta > Magnoliopsida > Brassicales > Brassicaceae > Arabis > Arabis alpina. The sequence continues at coordinate 26,215,605 of LT669793.1, forward strand.
GATTTAATTTAAAGAAAGGTGATAATTTTGCAGAACTAAGCTAGGACCCCATTATGAAAATAAGAATATTTCTCTAAAAACCTATACACAATTACTACAGTCTGTAACCGCAAATTAGTTTCATGCAAGGACAAAGAAAAAATACTGTACCTTTCGATTTTACAGAGACATTTTTGGCGTAAGACAATACCGAAGTTGCCGGAGAAGAAATCACTACGACGTCATCTGTACATGGATGGTTATATATACATGGAGAAAGAAGGATTTAGACTAAAGCATTTACAGTAGTTCCTAAAATAGAGTCAATCAAATATTTTACACATTGAATGATGATCTGATCATATCTCCAATCGTATCTCTAACATATCCATCCTCTATATTCCAATTCAAGCTTTGATTTCACATTTGAATATAACCTATATTCGGGCCATATGATACCAGGAGATAGACATGATCCATCTTTCTATCATGCAGTGTACAATCTTCCAACTGATCATTTTATAATGATGGCCTAGAGAGATAAGTTATTGTAGTTAAGCATGTTCATTAAGGTTGGATCAGATCATGGGATCTTCACTCTTATGTTGCATTCATACTAGAATTTAATGCTACGGACCAGTTCATAGTACAAATAGACCTTACTAAGTTAAACCAACCATTGTTAAAATCTTACCAAAAGAAAAAGATAACAAACATTGATACATTTCAGCTCGTTTTTGGCACTAACAAAAGCTAAAACATTATTATACTCGGATACAGTTTCATTCGGGGCAGAACTTAAGGACACAACTAGTATCTTCTTTCCAAATCAGCTCAAATTCGACAGATTCACCTGGCTTGACAGAGTTAGCTTTGAAGAACTCCTTCCAGCCTCCTACCAATCTTATTCTATCACCTATCTTCTCACCCCGCAAATTAGTAGACCAATTCACACCCTTCTTATCCAACAGAGTCATTTGAGTTTCCTCATTAATGCCATGCATCCTTGTGAATGCTACCGGAAGAAACTGCAACAAAATATTAAAATAAAAGATTTTAGACTTGATAGAATGTAAAAAGACAAATGGCGTTGGAGTGATGAAGCTAACCAGTATAGATTTTTTGAGATTGTTAGGTGTATGAGTTAATGTCACCAATCGGTTTTGGGATGATGACGATGAAGCTTTCCATGTCGATCTACGCTTCTTGAGGCTTTTCTCATCTTGGTTGCTCTCTTCATCGCTTTCTGATTCTGTGGACAAAGACTCAATTCTATCAGCTACTGAGCACTCTTCTTCATCGGTTTCTTCAGACAATAATCGTAGAACCGGGGTTCCTCCTCTTAGGATCAGTTTGAAAGTGTAGAAACCTCCAGCTTTAAGCCCATTGGCATGACAGAAACTTTTCCAGCCTCCTCTAATATAAACAGTTCCACAAGATATCTTTCCTTTTAAATCTAAGGTCCATGACTTACCCTTTTCGTTCATCAGGACAATCTCTCCAATTCTTGTGTCTAGACCATTTGCCCTCACAAAAGGCCTTGGAAGATTCTGAAATTTCATTACAATACATTATGATTTGATGATTAGTACTGTAATATATAAGAGTGTTTCTTAGAATACCAGTGTGTCATAACGTAGGGTCGCAGGCGAGACATTAGCCACAAAACAAGAGGTATCTAGTGAAGAAGACTCTGCTTCTCTTCTTGGATTCTTCTTCACTTTCTTCTTCCTTTGAATCTTCTCTGAAAAAGAAGAAAATCGATGCAAGTGCTAATAGTCAAACCAATTCTCTCTACTTACTGAGCACATTTCATAAATGTCTGAGAGTCAAGAGCTAGAGAGAGACAGAACACAACTCACCGGGGTTTCTCTCTTCATCGCTTTCCGATTCTGTGGAAAGAGACTCTATTTCATCACCTTCTTCTGAGCTCTCTTCTTCAGACTCTGTGGCAGACAGACGTAGAACCGGAGTCCCTCCTCTTTGGATCAGTTTGAAAGTGTAGAAACCTCCAGCTTTAAGCCCATTGGCACGGCAGAAACTTCTCCAGCCTCGTCTAATAAAAAAAGATCCATTTTTCTTCTGTGTCAAAGCTAACGTCCATGATTTACCCTTTTCATTCAATAGAACAATCTCTCCACATCTTGCGTCAAGACTGTTTGCCCTCGTAAAAGTCGTTGGAAAATACTGAAAATTCATTACAGTACAAGATTTTATCAAATTCAAATCCTGGTATAAGAAATGTTTTTGGTTTAAATTAGGAGTAGAATACCAGTGTGTCATAACGTAGGGTCGCACGCGAGACATTAGCTACAAAACAAGAAGGATCTAGTGAAGACGAAGCTTCTCTTCTAGTTCTTGGATTCTTCTTAACTTTCTTCTTTTTCTCAATCTTCTCTGAAAAAGAAAAAGAATAAATCTCAAAGGCAAATAGTCAAACATTTAAACTTTGTTACTTGAGCACTCAGTCTCAGATTTAGAGTCATGGGTAGAGTTAGGGAGAGAGACAGAACACAACTCACCAAGATTGTTCTCGTTGTCCAAACACGATTCATATTGGATCTCACAACAACTAGGTCCCAACAGTGTCACATGAAAAGCCATGTATCTCTCTTGTCTGAAAACGGCAATGTCACCAACTCCAAGATCGTGTGCAAGAGCGAACTCTTTCCAACCATCAGTGAGTTTCTGGCCATCTTCTTCTACCTTCACTTCCCAGATTATCTTGGACGCGTCTGATCTCAGCTTAGCCATCGTTTGCTCATTTCTTCCTTGTATATACTTCAAGAAGAAGGCATCGGGAATTGTCTAAAGAAACATGCAAATACAAAACCAGAACAATCTTCCGCAATGAGATTCTCAAAGAGACAAAGATGCACATATACATAGATATACAGAGAGAGTGAGTACCAAGTGACTGTGAAAGCCTGGAAGAAGAGGCTTGAAGAAATGTTTATTCGCCATTTTCAGAAGCTCTAAATCTCTCGAACTCTACACTGCAACTTCAAAGAGAAAAAGATGCACTAGAAGTGTAGAACAAACCAACTTGAAGACGACTCATTGATGACTAACTGCTTTTGGTGGTTGGTTAAAGACGTAAAGTCTATTTAATGAAGAGCTTTCTTCTGTTCTCTAATATTAATTGAAGGTTTGATTTCTACACTTAACATCTTTCGACTTCTATTTAATGTTTTTATATTTGTGCGTCTCCGGGGAACAAAACTTGAGTACAGGACTTGTTTTGTCTTGTACATTAAGGAACTCTAAAGTGAAAGGCTCTCCTGACTTCACTCCATTAGCTTCACAAAACTCATCCCAACCTTTTCCCAAAGCGACGGTTCCATCTTTTGTCAGTAGATATCCAGACCATTCCATTTCATTTTCACCCAACAGAGTCATCTTCCCGAGTTTGTTGATGCCATTAGCTTTCATGAACTGACTCGGAAGATGCTGCGGAAATATTTGATCTCCTTACCAATTAGAATTCAAGACAGAAACTAATTCACCTTAATAGCAAGAGTTGTTTGATGGACTTACCAGTTGGCACGCTTTGACGTCTTCAGGTGTGAGTGCTAATGTCACGAATTGGTTTTGGATTGCTGAGGATGAATCTCTGCTTCTAGGTTCGTTGGAGACTGACTCTTTCTCGTTAGCTTTTGAACTACTAGACTCTGTACGAAACCAACTGAGCATAGGAATTGTGTCTTGCCATATTAACTCCATTGTAAAGGAATCGCCTAACTTTAGGTCATGTGCTTTAACAAAATCTTTCCAACCCTTTCCCAAACTCATTGTTCCCTTATTGTCTCGTTGAAGGTTTGTTGGCCACTTTGTACCATCTTTACCCACAAGATATATCATTCCAGGCTTGTTCATGTCATTCTCCCTCACAAATGGTGCTGCAAGGGTCTGAAACAGATTTGAAAGTACAAGATATAAATACCCTATCCGTTATGTGATAAAATCAATAAGAGTAGAAGAGAGAAACTTAATACTCTTAAACAAGAGTTGTCTGATAAACTTACCAGTCTACATTGTGTAAAACTGGAAGGTGTAATTGTTAATGTCACGAATTGGTTTTGGATTGCTGAGGATGAATCTCTGCTTCTAGGTTCTGTGGAAACCGACTCTTTCTCGTTAGCTTTTGAACTGCTAGACTCTGTACGAAACCAACTGAGCATAGGAATTGTGTCTTGCCATATTAACTCCATCGTAAAGGAATCGCCTAACTTTAGGTCATGTGCTTTAACAAAATCTTTCCAACCCTTTCCCAATCTCATTGTTCCCTTCGTGTCTCGTTGAAGGTTTGTTGGCCACTTTGTACCATCTTTACCCCCCAGATATATCATTCCAGGCTTGTTCATGTTATTCTCCCTCACAAATGGTGCTGGAAGAGTCTGAAACAAATTTTAAAGTACAAGTTATTAAATGCCCTCTCCATTATGTGATAAAATCATTAAGAGTAGAAGAGAGGAATTTAATACTTTTAAACAAGAGTTGTCTGATAAACTTACCAGTCTACATTGTGTGAAACTGGAAGGTGTAATTGTTAATGTCAAGAATTGTTTTTGGCTCGATGGAGTTGAATCTCTCCCTCTCAGATGAGTCTTCTCTCTCTCCATTAGCGGGTTCTCCCCTTTGCTGTTTTCCTCTTTGTTATTTTTCTCTTTGCTGTTGTCATCTTTAATATTCTCGTCTTTGCTGATTTTTTTACAGCTGGTAGGTTCTATGGGAAAAGACTTTTTCTGGTTTGTTTCTGAACAAACGCCTCTTTTGTCAATGCTTTGTTCTGCAGGACACAAGCTGAGCACAGGAGTTGTGTCTTCCCAAATCAACTTGAGCGTGAATGAGTCGCCTGTCTTCAAACCGTTTTCTTTAACAAAAGATTTCCAGCCGCCTCCCAAAACCATGACTCCTTTTACTTTATTGAATAGCAATTTTGTCGGCTGCTTTATACCATCTTTGCCCAACAGAGTAATCATCCCAGGCTTGTTGATGCAATTCTCCTTTGTGAAGCACTTTGGAAGACCCTGGGAGAAATTTCAATCATAAGCAAAAAAAAATGTGTCAAAACCATTAGAAAGTACAAAATATACTAACAATCCTGAAACAATGTTGTTTGATAAACTTACCAGTCTACATTTTATGAAGCTGGAAGGTGTAATTGTTAATGTCACAAGTTGATTTTCGCTTGATGGAGTTGAATCTTTCCCTCTCGTATAGTTATTGTTTCTATCCCATGACCTGCTCTCCTCTTTGTTATTCTCATCCCTTTTGATCTTGTCTCTGTTGCTGGAATCTATGACAAGAGACTCTGTCTCGTTAGTTTTTGAAAGCTCTTCTTGCGCTTTGTCAATGGTAGATTCTGCATCGCATAAACGAAGCACAGGAGTTGTATCTTCCCATATCAACTTGAGCGTGAAGCCCTTCTTTATGCCATTTGCTTTAACAAAATCTTTCCAACCCTTTCCCAAACTCATTGTTCCCTTCGTGTCTCGGTGAAGGTTTGTCAGCCACTTTGTACCATCTTTACCCACCAGATATATTATTCCAGGCTTGTTCACGCTATTCTCGCTCGCAAATTGCTTTGGAAGGGACTGTAGATATTCAAACAGAGGATGAATAAACATGCATCAGAACCAATAAGGGCAGAATCAATAGCTATTTTTTTATGAACTTACCAATTTCTCAATTCTGACATAATCAGGTGGAAGTGTAAAAGTAACAAATCTCTTCTGACATGGCGCATATGATGAATATGAAAAAAATCTTTGTTTCGGAGTATACTTTGTTTTTTCTATCTCCAACAATGACTCCACTAAGCTGCACTCGTCCTCACTGCTCTCTATCTCCATCAATGACTCCATTGAGCTGCACTCATCTTCACTGTTCTCCACTTCTATGTTCTCTTCCTCACAGCCAACTTTTGTGGAAATAGACTCTCTCCCGCTAGCTTCTGAACAGTCTCTTTGCTTTCTATCATTAGAAGATTCTGTAGGGCAGAAACTGAGCACAAGCGTTTCCCCGCTTCCCACTAGTTTAAACATAAAGAAGCCTCCAGCTTCTTGACCGTTTTCATCACAGAAGTTTCTCCAACCTTGGCTAATGTAAAAAGTATCAGATGAGTTGTTGAAACTTAGGTCCACTGCCCATGATCTTACCCCTCCATCTAGTAAAACAATCTTGCAGCATTTTCTTGTAAGACCATTAGAGCTTGTGAAATGTTGTGGAAGATGCTGCAAACACCAGATTAACACAAGTGTCAGATTAATTTACTTAGGGGCAACTTTGTATATCACTCAGACAAAAAGGGTACAGGCATTTTCATCATTTCCTCATGAAAATCTCTGTTTAGATTCAAGACAAACCAACTTAACAATAACATTACAAACGTGAACGAGCACTTTCTTTATTTACATGATTCTATATGCATGAAAGTAGGGAGGCAAATAGCGCAAATGGAACCAATCTAAATGAAATCTAACTAGACCAAACCGAATAAAAATAAAACTCGGTTTTACTTGGACAAGTTTTCTCCCACACCAAGGTAAACAAAGATGAACCAAATCCAACTTGAAGCTAAAATACACACAGCTACCTAAGACGTTTTACCAAACCGAACCGAGACCAAATTGAAAAACCTTCTCCCAAACTGGACTGACAAAACTAACCTAAACGTCCAACACTAGAAACAGCCACTTCCTTTAGTGAGTAATTAAACCATAATATGCAAAAACTAGTAGTAAGTAATTTTGGTAAATGAGGGAGTAAAGTAAACACCAATGTATCTGTGCGTAGACTGGAAGTCGTGACAGTAGCCACAAAACATGAGTTGTCTGATGAAGAAGAAGAACCTGCTTCTCCTTCTCCTTCTGGACAGTTCTTTCTTAATTTCTTCTTTCTGTGAAACTCTGTATCACAAAAATCCCACATGTTAAAACCTCAGATACTTGGATTGGACTCAGATAATATAATAGAATACAACACAAGTGAAATTACCAATGTTATCATCATCATCATCATTGTTGCTGCTTGGAGGAGCTATGTCTCGAGTCTCAGAGCAATTAGGTCCTAAATCCGAAACATGGAACACCAAATCTCCTTCGTATCTGACAAGGAGGACATCTCCGATTTGAAGTCTATTAGCGACGGCGAAGTCTTCCCAGCCGTCACTAAATCTCTGACCAGTCATTTTCACTTTCCAGGTTATGTCGGACGAGCCAGATTTCAGCTCCACTGTATCCTCCACCTCCATGCTCTTACCTTGAATGTACTTGGAGAAGAAGCCTACAGGAATCACCTAGAAACAAACACAAAACAAGAATGAGTATCTCTTAATGTGAAATCGGAGAGAAAGAAGAAGAAGAAGGGATAGGTTAGTACGAGGTGAGTGTGAAATCCAGGAACAAGTGTGTGGAAGAATTGTGGGTGACGAAGAAGCGTTGATTTCGCCATTGTCCAAGAAGCTCTTCAAAAACCCTAGAGATTTTCTCAATCAAGAAACACAAAATGAATATAAATAGTCTTCTTATGGGTGGAGTGGCACAAATTAGTAAATAAACGGAAAATGTGTATGGCATGTTTGTGCTTTATCAAAAGAGAAATTCTCTTTTATACCGTATTTTGAAGTTTTTTTCCAAAAATACTCTTTTCAAGTTTTTTTTCCCAAAAATACTATTTCCTCCGTTCTAAAATTATAGAGGTTTAAGGTTATGCACACTTATTCAGAAAACTCATTGATTTCTACGATTTACAGTTTCCAATAAAATTTAACAAATAGTATTTTAGTATTTGTTTTAAAATTTGTAAAAGTGTATTGAAAACAATAAAAACTCTATCTTTTAATAACAAATTTTTTTTGTAAATTTTTTATCTTTTAAGAGGGAGTACATTTTTTTACAAAGTTCCAAAAATACTATTTTTTAAAAGTTGATTTTTAAGGTTTAGAATTTAAATTTTTTTGGTTTGGGTTACCTATTCCAAAATTTAAGGTATAGTTTTAGGGGTAGGGTTTGGGTTTAGTTTTGAATCTTAAAAATGAATTTTTAAAAAGTGTATTTTTAGAACTTTGAAAAAAAAAGTGATATTTTGGGGGGGGGGGGGGGAGGGTTAATTAGCTCAATAATAGGTTTTTGAGACAAAATTAAGTATTTAACATCACACGAGAGAAAATTAGGTGAATAGCACTGAGAATAAAATAATAGATAATTTTGCCCCTATTAAATGTGATAATTATTGACATAAAAAAATAAATCTTTGAAAAAAATTTCCTTAAAAAAAATTCTGATCTTTGTATATCTGCTCTCTGCAAAAAAAAAACATTAGGTAAAAAACAGCCCTACATAACTATTTAATAATATAGTTGACTATTTTCGAGACTATATATATTATTGATTTTTTGAAAAATAGGTGACTATATTTTGTAACTATGATTTGAGAAGATAGTTAACTATTTTTTAGGAAATAATCATATTTTAAAATATAGTTAAAGTATTCTTTTTATTACATAGTTGTCTACTCTATAGATCTTATAACATAGTGGACTATATGAAAACGTTGTTATAATAGTTATTTATTTAAACAAAAATAGTTAACTATATGTTCAGAATGTAGTTGCCCATTATAGTTTCCATAATGAAAAATAATGACATACATATCGAACTATTATCAGAGACGTAGTTACGTATTATAGTTTGTATAATGAAAATAACATATATAGTTAACTATTACGAGAACCATAGTTACCTGATTTCCGAAAATAGTTAACTATATTGATCTTCAGCGGCGGCTCAGGTTGACAAGGAGATGAGATGATAATAGGGAGTTTAACGTTGGACAACGAGAAGACATACAATCTTAATCCATGTATGAAGATTTTTGATATATGATAATTGATTTTATGGATCACTTGTAAGAGATGAGATCGATTATGATGTTTGTGTAAGAAGAAAAAGAAAAATAATAAGAAAAGGAATAAAAAATGGAAGAAGGCGAAGAAGAGAAAAAAAAGTTGTTGGAGAAGAGAAGAAGAAAAGGAGGCGTGCGGAAGAAAGAGGCGGAAAGGAAAATTAGGTTTTAGTAAATTTGATTTTTTATTTAGATTTTTGTTTTCTTTAATAATAGTTATAAATTAATGATGGGTAATATTGTCATTTTCTTTGAACTGAATGTTATTCACTTAATTTTTTTCTATTTAGTATTAGATTCTTAATTATAGACATAAAACTTATTATACATGTCAATTTCCCAAAAAAAAAATTAAGGTGGTATTTTTGAAAAAATATTTTAAAAAATAGTTTTTTTGGAAATAAAATCCGAAATTTGATGAGGAAAATATAATCAGTGACACCAAAAATTCTGGGAAAAAATCGAGACGAATCAGAATAAAAAATCCAAATCAAAAGCAACACAAAAACATGAATATGAAGAAGAAGCTCCGATAAATCGTGGAAGCTTCGGACTTCCAATGGCTCCGATCAGATTAATTGGGCCTAATCGGAAGAGATGGGCTTTTGTTTGGGCCTATAAATTTCTTAAGATAATGGACAAATGTATCACCCAATTTATATATATACCGTTTTGAACATTGTTCCATTGCTACTTAACATTTGTATGTTGTTTGGTCTCCGAAGTTAGAGCAAAACTTTAAACACATGATTAATGTCTTCTTTGGGAATGAATTCCAAAATTGAGAGACTCTACTACCATTACGCTAGTGTAGTCTTTTTGAGGTTGTAAGGAGTAAGAGTTAATGTCACAAATCGGTTTTTACAGATGAAACTTTCCATTTTTACAAATGAGTGAAAAAATGAAAGAAAATCAAAATTACTATATACAAGATTATATACTTTTGACATGCTCCTTGGCGAATTTTTTTGGCTTGGAAGGTCTTTGCACCTCTGTCATAATTGGGGTCAGAGTTAAGATACCATGGAGCAGAGGACATATACTGAGGTATGTGAGGATTAATTTCCTTTCCATCCTCATCTACTTCGGCTGGAGCAAGCCCCGCTTTACGAACAAATTTTGAGTACAGGAGTTGTTTCGTCTTGTAAATTAATCCACTCTAAAGTGAAAGACTCTCCTAACGTCACTCCATTAGCTTCACAAAACTCATCCCAACCATTTCCCAAAGCAACCATTCCATCTTTTGACAGCAGATATGCAGACCATTCCATTCCGTTTTCACCCAACAGAGTTATCTTCCCGAGTTTATTGATGCCATTAGCCGCCATGAACTGACTCGGAAGATGCTGCAAATATATTTGAACAAACACATTGTAACGGCCCAATCCCACAAAAATCCCCAAACCTAAAGGCCCGTTTCGTGTGGCCCAAGTGTCAACTAAAACCCTAACCTATTTTCTTTTAACCTACATATAAAAGCCATGAATTTGAGAGAGAAGTCAGAGATTCTAAGCCGCCGTTTGCACTCCACCTGCTTTAAACCTCAATCTGACTTCATAGGAACTAGTTTCGAGAGGCTAGATTGACGGCCATATTGCCGGCGATTACAGAAGAACCAGATTGTGATTTTGGTGTCTCTGGAAAGATCTCGAGTTCTAGTTTCCGGAGCTTCTTTCAGAGTTTGATTCCGAGGTAAGGATCACTCGCAATCTGTATTTCAATATCACGAAAAATCGCAGTCTTCTGAATCCGAGTCTTAGTTTCAGAATCGACAAGTTCACTTTCGGGGCGATTTCACGGCGAACCGTGAGGAGTTAGGCAACGATCTACGTACCATTGGATAGAGGGCTCTTCTTAGATTCCGTAGCCGCTTGCAGATACTGATTCCGAGGTAAGATGAATCCGTAATATGTGTTGGAAGTTAGCCCTAGATTTCTGTCCAGTTTATGTTCCCAGTTTCGTAGAGCTGACTTTGGACGTTATTTACCGTTGTTACAGAACGATCCAGAGATTGATATTGGTACCGTTGGAAAGGTGTCGTTGCAAGGATTCTAGATCAGGTTTTAGCTTCTCATTACGATCTGTATACGGTGAGTTATACCGGTTTCTTTATGGTCAAGAAACACATAACCTGTCCAAAATCAGAACGCTAATTTTGCCCTAAAACGCTATTTTCCAGATTTCAACCGCTCAGAACGCAGGATCTTAGTCTTTTAACGTCATCCAATCAGTCCCTCCGATTAGGCAAAGGTGAGGGTGGGATCTATCATGCTTTAGTACTAGTTAACGATACGTCTTCACGCTTGCTAAGTTTAGAAATAGTTTGTTTGATGATTGTTGGTCTTTTATGCTACGTCTAAGAATTGGTTGATGTTTGTTGATTGATAGAAAGGATTGTTTGATGATTGAAAGTTGGTTGGTAAAGTTAGAATTGCTAAGATTAAAATGACTTGTTTGAGATTGTTAGTTTATGTTAGTTCTGCGAACGATCGCGTACGTTAGCCCGTTGCAGAACTTGTTTGTTGGACTACGAACGATCGCGTACGTTAGCCCGTTGTAGTCCATTTTGCCTTAGAGGGCCAGGGACGGGGAGGACAGACCCAAAACGCGAGAAAGGGGTTGGCTCCTCGTCAGAATTTATGAAAGGAGAAGTTAAGTAAAGTATGAAAAGAAAAGTAAAGTAAAGTAAAGTATGTGGAAAGTTAAGTAAAGTATGTGAACGATTATGAGATAGAAATGTTAAGTGTAAATGTCATGATTGCTAGTAATAGGTTGAATGTTGTATGTTCTATTTCTAAGTTAGTATGTTTGATTGCTTATTGGTTTCGAGTAATGAAGTTGTCGTGGGTAACAACCTCACTGAGTAATTTCCTTCCCGGGATTACTTACCCCTCTCACTTCTCTCCTTTCAGGTAATAACGATTTGGAAGAGTAGTGGCTCAAGGTGGTGTTTGTCCGAGTGCTGGTTTTTAGTGGAATTTATGTTCGGATTTCTTTTTGAATTTTTACTTTTATTTAAAAGACGGTTTTATTCGGTTAATTATCTTTTATTGGATTATGGTTTTAGGTTGAATTATCTAAGATTCGGTTTAAGGAATAAATGACGGTTTTTATGGAAATGCATTTATTATAAAAGTTAAGGTTTTCTAGGTGACTTGCCGTCTCGGCTAAGTAAGCGGGACGGATGTCACAAGTGGTATCAGAGCCTAGGTTAAAGGCCACTTCATTTCTAACATGGAGGGTCACCTTTTCAAAAAAAAAAAAAAAAAAAAAAAAAAAAAAAGTTTTCAAGTTTTTTTTAGAAAAGAGTTTTGTAAAAGTAGAAGAGCACCGGCAATATTACCCTTGAGCAAGTTAGTTTGAGAATTTGTGTTTCCTGAAGAATATTCTAATCCCTAGTTGTCTCCAGCAGAATGGTTCGAGGAGGAGGACGTGCTGGAAGAGGAAGGGGAAGAGGACGTGGACTTCCTGCTAACAATGGAGTTGATGGTCAGACTGCGTCAGTTACAGAGAGCACTCAGAACAGTGGTCATGCTAGTGGTCAATCAGTGGCAGCGCCAGTGCAGGGAATTGATCCAGTAGCTCTAAGGAATATTGTGATGGATTCATTGAGAGAGATTCTTGGGCAGGGACAGCTTCAGATTCCACCTGCGGGACAAGAACCAGTTGCTCAGGCCGTGAGAGAGCAACCTCTGCCTCCTCCACCGCCTCCGGTGCACGAGTTGAGACAGGACTACTGGAGGATTCTGAAATTGATGAGAGATTTTGGTACTGTATCTTACAGTGGTGGCACAGATCCGATAGCTGCTGACAATTGGAGGAAACAATTGGAGAGGAATTTCGGTTCGGTTCGTTGTCCTCTAGGATACCAGGTGGATATTGCTTCGAGTTTTCTGTTGGATGAAGCTCAGGTTTGGTGGGAGGGGATTGAGAGTGAAACCCCTCCTGGTAATGTGATTGCATGGGCCACTTTTCGAGAGGAGTTTACTAGGAAGTACTTTCCTCAGGAGACCATTAATGAGCTAAGGATGGAGTTCTTGAATCTAAGGCAAGATAATAGGACGGTCCGGGAGTATGAGCGAGAGTTCAGTAGGCTGAGGAGGTTTGGTGTAGGAGCAATGGATGAGCAGACGTTGATTCAGAAGTTCATGATGGGATTGAGGTTAGATATTCGTAAGATTTGTCAGATTCGTGGTTATGGGAGTCTCATCGAGCTAGTGGAGAAAGCTTCTTTGACCGAGAAGACAAATGAGGCTGAGAGTAAGTTGGCCAAGAATGTTACCCAAAGGATCATTAGAGCACCAGATCCGCCAAGGCAGCAACAACGGTATGGTAACCAGGGTAGAGTGCAAGCAACTGCATTAGCATGTGGTAAGTGCGGGAAGAATCACAGTGGAGTTTGCTTGTACAAATCAGGAGCGTGTTACAAATGTGGACAACCAGGACACCTCCAGCAGGATTGCAATGGTTTTACAGGAACGTGCAACACGTGTGGGAAGTATGGGCACCGTGCCAGGGATTGCAGAGTGAGGACAAGAGGACCAGATCAACCAGACCGCGTCAGAGAGCAGTTGCCGCCACCTCCAAAGAGAGCAGCTATTGCACCTCGCGCTTATGTTATGGGAGATCACGAGGGTGCAGAGCCGATTGCTGGTACGCTTAAGTTTAAAATTTCTTAAGTTTTACGTTCATGTGTTGCTTGAAATGAATTCTTGTTTGTTGAGTTCGAGTTGCTTAGCCTAGTAAATCGTGTAGGATCGGTTTCTATTGGCATGGTACCAGCGTACACATTGTTTGATACCGGGGCTTCACATAGTTTTGTGAGTCCAGCTTTGGCAAAGAATTGGCACTTCAAAGGGGAAGTCGTAGAGAGACCTTGGAGGATTGAGACTGCTGGAGTGGAGAAAGTGAAATCCCAGCGTTACTTCAAAGATGTTCCGATTGTAATAGAAGGAGAAGAGCTACATGGGACCTTGGTCGAGCTGGAGTTACACCGTTACGATGTAATCTTAGGCATGGACTGGCTGACTAATCACAAGGCATTGTTGGACTGCCCGAGGACCCAAGTGACTTTTGACAAACCAGAGGGTAGGCTCGTGTTCCAGGGAGTGAAAACACAAACTGGAATTCCCATCATTTCTATGATTCAGGCGGAGGAGTTAATAAGTAGAGGAAATGAAGCATACCTTGCTGTAATCCTTATGGAAGGAGGAGAATCAAGAGATGAATTAGACATGATTCCAGTGGTAGTTGAATATGCAGACGTGTTTGAGCCGCTTACGAGACCACCACCAACGCGAGGAGACGCGTTTACCATTGAGTTAGAGCCAGGAACAGCTCCGGTTTCTAGAGCGCCATACCGGTTGGCACCAGCAGAAATGGCTGAGTTGAAGAAGCAACTAGAGGATCTTACTGACAAAGGGTTTGTTCGACCTAGTAGCTCGCCATGGGGAGCACCAGTATTATTTGTCAAGAAGAAGGATGGAAGTTTTAGACTTTGCATCGACTATAGAGGGTTGAACAAGGTGACAATCAAGAACAAGTATCCGTTGCCACGTATTGATGAGTTGTTGGATCAATTGCAAGGGGCATCGTGGTTCTCAAAGATTGATTTAGCGTCAGGGTATCATCAGATTCCGATAGCTGAAGAGGACATAAGGAAAACAGCTTTTCGGACACGGTATGGACACTATGAGTTTGTAGTAATGCCGTTTGGATTGACTAATGCCCCAGCAGCATTTATGAAATTGATGAACAATGTATTCCGAGAGTACCTGGATAAGTTTGTGATCGTGTTCATCGATGATATTTTGATCTACTCACAGAACCGGCAGGAGCATGAGGAACATCTAAGGATCGTGTTAAACAAGCTTCGAGAGCATGAATTGTTTGCAAAGTTCAGTAAGTGTAGTTTCTGGCAGAGGCAGATTGGATTTTTGGGCCACATTGTTTCAAAAGCAGGAGTAGCAGTGGATCCAGAAAAGATTTCGTCCATCACCAAGTGGCCTACACCCACTAGTGCCACAGAAGTGCGCAGTTTTCTTGGATTAGCCGGCTACTACAGAAAGTTTGTCAAAGGATTTGCTAGCGTGTCTAAACCAATGACTCAACTCACTGGAAAAGGGGTAAAGTTTATATGGTCGAAAGAGTGTGAAGAGAGCTTTAAAAAGTTAAAGGAACAGCTGACCCAAGCACCGATACTGGTACTTCCGAGGACAGGAGTGCCATATCGTGTTTACACCGATGCATCAGGAACTGGGTTAGGATGTGTGCTCATGCAAGAGGAACGGGTTATTGCTTATGCATCAAGGCAGTTACGAAAGCACGAGGCGAACTACCCCGCTCATATTTTGGAGCTTGCAGCAGTGATCTTTGCTCTAAAAATATGGCGTGCTTACTTGTATGGCGAAAAGGTTCAAGTATTCACTGACCATCAAAGCTTAAAGTATATATTCACCCAAAGGGATCTGAATTCGAAACAACGAAGATGGGTAGAGATGCTGGCAGACTACGACTTGGATATTTCATATCACCCGGGTAAAGTTAACCAAGTTGCAGACGCTTTGAGCAGGAGAAGGGATGTGTTGTCTATAGCTAAAGGAATTGAGGAGCTCTCAGCAACGCTAGCATGTTTAAGTTTGTGTGCCACAACAGTTCAGGATGATACAACATGCATAGAAGCGTTGAACAAAGCAGACTTGTTGTGGAAAATTCGAGAGGCTCAGAAGGAAGATGCAAGTTTAAAAAGGACGATGGAAAATGATTTACCTGGTTATGATTGGATGGCTGGAACGATTTTGTTTAAAAAGCGAGTTTGTGTACCAGACATTAAGGAACTAAAGGAAGAGATCTTGCAACTTGCACACCAATCTCGATTTTCGATACACCCTGGGAACAACAAAATGTATCAAGATTTGAAGAGATATTATCATTGGAACGGGATGAAGCGAGATGTTGCTAAGTGGGTATCTGAGTGCCATGTATGTAAGATGGTAAAAGCAGAACGCGGATTACCAAGTGGGTTACTGCAGAGTTTGCCTCTACCGGAGTGGAAGTGGGATATGATCACAATGGACTTTGTTTGTGGGTTGCCGAGGTCAACAGGCTATAAGGATGCTGTTTGGGTGATTGTGGACCGACTGACGAAATCGGCTCATTTCTTGCCAATTAAGATGACAGATAATGTTGAGCATTTGGTTGACTTATACTTAGCAGAGATCGTCAAGTTGCACGGTGTTCCCGTTAGCATTGTTTCAGACAGAGACCCAAGGTTTTCATCACGATTTTGGCAAGCTTTCCAGGATGCATTAGGGACCAAGGTCCACATGAGTACATCTTATCACCCACAGACAGATGGTCAGTCTGAACGGACAATTCAGACTTTAGAAGACATGTTGAGAGCATGTATGCTAGACTGGGAAGGAGCTTGGGTACGTCATTTGCCATTGGCTGAATTCGCATACAACAACAGTTACCATGCAAGTATTGGCATGTCGCCTTATGAGGCATTGTATGGAAGGCCTTGTCGCACACCACTATGTTGGACCGAAGTGGGGGAGCGACGAGACATGAATATCGAGCTCGTAGAGGAAACAATAGCTCAAGTAGACTTACTCCGAGATAGGCTTAAGGAAGCACACGCTCGTCAAAAAGGATATGCAGATAAAAGGAGAAAAGATTTGGAGTTTGCAGTAGGCGATGAGGTGTACCTAAAAATGAGAACATTTCGTGGAGATGACAAATGGAGGAAGTTAAAGAAGCTTAAGCCACGATACATAGGGCCATATCTTATTACAGAGAGGATCGGAGCAGTGGCCTACAGATTAAAATTGACTCCGGATATGTCAGATTTTCATGATGTCTTTCATATTTCTGTTCTGCGTAAAGTTGTACGGGAACCCGAGCTGATCATTTCATCACGACCAGAGGACCTGGGCCGGGACTTGTCAATACCAGCAATACCGATAAAAATCTTGGATCGCAAGCAAGCTCATGAGAAAGGTGGAAAGGCATGGAGAGTACAAGTATGTTGGGAAAGAGATGGTATTAAGGAAGTAACTTGGGAGTCAGAAGGGCGGATGAAAGAGGATCATCCAGCTCTTTTCGAAGCCTAATGGAGCGCAGCTCCGGCCGTGCAATTCGAGGACGAATTCTTTCTAAGTGGGGGAGAATTGTAACGGCCCAATCCCACAAAAATCCCCAAACCTAAAGGCCCGTTTCGTGTGGCCCAAGTGTCAACTAAAACCCTAACCTATTTTCTTTTAACCTACATATAAAAGCCATGAATTTGAGAGAGAAGTCAGAGATTCTAAGCCGCCGTTTGCACTCCACCTGCTTTAAACCTCAATCTGACTTCATAGGAACTAGTTTCGAGAGGCTAGATTGACGGCCATATTGCCGGCGATTACAGAAGAACCAGATTGTGATTTTGGTGTCTCTGGAAAGATCTCGAGTTCTAGTTTCCGGAGCTTCTTTCAGAGTTTGATTCCGAGGTAAGGATCACTCGCAATCTGTATTTCAATATCACGAAAAATCGCAGTCTTCTGAATCCGAGTCTTAGTTTCAGAATCGACAAGTTCACTTTCGGGGCGATTTCACGGCGAACCGTGAGGAGTTAGGCAACGATCTACGTACCATTGGATAGAGGGCTCTTCTTAGATTCCGTAGCCGCTTGCAGATACTGATTCCGAGGTAAGATGAATCCGTAATATGTGTTGGAAGTTAGCCCTAGATTTCTGTCCAGTTTATGTTCCCAGTTTCGTAGAGCTGACTTTGGACGTTATTTACCGTTGTTACAGAACGATCCAGAGATTGATATTGGTACCGTTGGAAAGGTGTCGTTGCAAGGATTCTAGATCAGGTTTTAGCTTCTCATTACGATCTGTATACGGTGAGTTATACCGGTTTCTTTATGGTCAAGAAACACATAACCTGTCCAAAATCAGAACGCTAATTTTGCCCTAAAACGCTATTTTCCAGATTTCAACCGCTCAGAACGCAGGATCTTAGTCTTTTAACGTCATCCAATCAGTCCCTCCGATTAGGCAAAGGTGAGGGTGGGATCTATCATGCTTTAGTACTAGTTAACGATACGTCTTCACGCTTGCTAAGTTTAGAAATAGTTTGTTTGATGATTGTTGGTCTTTTATGCTACGTCTAAGAATTGGTTGATGTTTGTTGATTGATAGAAAGGATTGTTTGATGATTGAAAGTTGGTTGGTAAAGTTAGAATTGCTAAGATTAAAATGACTTGTTTGAGATTGTTAGTTTATGTTAGTTCTGCGAACGATCGCGTACGTTAGCCCGTTGCAGAACTTGTTTGTTGGACTACGAACGATCGCGTACGTTAGCCCGTTGTAGTCCATTTTGCCTTAGAGGGCCAGGGACGGGGAGGACAGACCCAAAACGCGAGAAAGGGGTTGGCTCCTCGTCAGAATTTATGAAAGGAGAAGTTAAGTAAAGTATGAAAAGAAAAGTAAAGTAAAGTAAAGTATGTGGAAAGTTAAGTAAAGTATGTGAACGATTATGAGATAGAAATGTTAAGTGTAAATGTCATGATTGCTAGTAATAGGTTGAATGTTGTATGTTCTATTTCTAAGTTAGTATGTTTGATTGCTTATTGGTTTCGAGTAATGAAGTTGTCGTGGGTAACAACCTCACTGAGTAATTTCCTTCCCGGGATTACTTACCCCTCTCACTTCTCTCCTTTCAGGTAATAACGATTTGGAAGAGTAGTGGCTCAAGGTGGTGTTTGTCCGAGTGCTGGTTTTTAGTGGAATTTATGTTCGGATTTCTTTTTGAATTTTTACTTTTATTTAAAAGACGGTTTTATTCGGTTAATTATCTTTTATTGGATTATGGTTTTAGGTTGAATTATCTAAGATTCGGTTTAAGGAATAAATGACGGTTTTTATGGAAATGCATTTATTATAAAAGTTAAGGTTTTCTAGGTGACTTGCCGTCTCGGCTAAGTAAGCGGGACGGATGTCACACACATTTCATTACAAATTAGAGTTCAAGACAAAAACAAACTCACCTTAATAGCAAGAGTTGTTCGATGGACTTACCAGTTGACACGCTTTGACATCTTCAGGTGTGAGTGCTAATGTCACGAATTGGTTTTGGATTGCTGACGATAAATCTCTGCCTCTCGGTTCTGTGGAAACCGACTCTTTCTCGTTAGCTTTCGAACTACTAGACTCTATACAACACCAACTGAGTAAAGGAGTTGTGTCTTCCCATATTAACTCCATTGTAAAGGATTCGCCCGACTTTAAGTCATGTGCTTCCACAAAATCTTTCCAACCCTTTCCCAAACCCATTGTTCCTCTTATGTCCCGTAGAAGGGTTGTCCGCCACTTCGTACCATCTTTACCCACCAGATATATCACTCCAGGCTTGTTCATGCTATTCTCCTTCGCAAATTCCGTTGGAAGAATCTGTACAAGATATAAATACCCTCTTGGTTATGTGATAAAATCAAGAAGAGTGCAAGAGAGAAAACGAGGTTGTTTGCTAAACTTACCAGTCTACAGTTTGTGAAACAGGAAGGTGTAACTTTTAATGTCACAAATTGTTTTTGGCACGATGGAGTTGAATCTCTCCCTCTCAGATGAGTGTTCTCTCTCTCTATTGGCTTGTACTCATCTTTGCTGTTCTCGTCGTTGCTGATTTTTTTACAGCTGCTAGGTTCTACAGGAAGAGAATTTTTCTGGTTTGTTTCTGAGCAGCCTCCTCCTACTTTGTCAATGCTACGTTCTGCAGGGCACAAGCTGAGCACAGGAGTTTTGTCTTCCCAAATCAACTTGAGCGTGAAGGAGTCGCCCGTCTTCAAGCCGTTTTCTTCAACAAAAGGTTTCCAGCCGCCTCCCAAAGCCATGACTGCGTTTACTTTATCCAATAGCAATTTCGTCGGATGCTTTATACCATCTTTGCCCAACAGAGTAATCATCCCAGGCTTGTTGATGCCATTGTCCTTTGTGAACCACGCTGGAAGAGGCTGCGAGAAATTTCCATAATAAACATATGTGTCAAAACCATTTAAGGTACAGTAACTAACAACTCCTGAAACAAGAGTTGTTGATAAACTTACCAGTCTACCCTTTCTGAAGCGGTAAGGTGTAATTGTTAATGTCACAAGTTGATTTTCGCTTGGTAGAGTTGTATCTTTCGCTCTCAGATAATTCTTGTTTCTCTCCTCTTTGGTAATCTCATCCCTGTTGATCTTGTCTCTGTTGCTAGAATCTATGAAAGGAGACTCTTTCTTGTTAGTTTTGAAAGGAGACGTTTTCTTGTTAGTTTTAAAAGGAGATTCTGCATCGCACAATCGAAGCACAGGAGTTGTGTCTTCCCAAATCAACTTGAATGTGAAGGAGTCGCCTATCTTCAAGTCATTTTTTTCAACAAAAGAATTCCAGCCACTTCCCAAAGACATGGTTCCTCTCGCATTATCCAATAGCAAGTTCGCTTGCTGCTTTAGACCATCTTTGCCTAACAGAGTAATCATCCCAGGCTTGTTGATGGCATTCTCCTTCGTGAAGCACGGTGGAAGACGCTGTCAAAAAAAATGTGTCAAAACTAATTTAAAGTACAGTATACTAACAACCCCTGAAACAAGAGCTGTTTGATAAACTAACCATTCTAGACTTTCTGATGCAGTAAGGTGTAATTGTTAATGTCATATAATTCTTGTTTCTTTCCCTTGACCTGCTCTCTTCTTTGTTACTCTCATCCCTTTTGATCTTGTCTCTATTGCTAGAATCTATGAAAGGAGACTCTCTCTCTTTATCTTCTTGCTCTCTGTCAATGGTATGCTTTGTTTTTTCTATCTCCAACAATGACTCCATTAACCTGTACTCGTCCTCACTGCTCTCTATCTCCATCGAGCTACACTCATCTTCAATACTCTCCACTTTTATGTTCTCAACATCACAGCTAACTTCTGTGTAAAGAGACTTTTTCACTTTCTTCTTTATGGGAAGCTCTGTATCAAAAACATCCCACATGTTAAAACCTCATTTAGTACAAGAGAAGCAAAGAAATTGGACTGGAGTCAGATAATATAATAGAATACAAGATAAGTGAAATTACCCATGTCACCATCATCATCATCGTCTAATTCTGCTTTTGGATACATACGCTTTTTCAACAACAATTTACCTAATTTGGCATAACAAAATTAACGAACTTAGAACTAGTTACTAATACATGTTTGAATTCCAAAAAAGACAAAGACTTACCAATGTTGTTCTGATCATCATTGTTGTTGTCTCGAGTCTCAGAGCAATTAGGTCCTAAATTCGAAACATGCAACACTAAATCGTCTTCGTATCTAACAAGAAGCACATCTCCGATTTGAAGTCTATTAGCGACAGCGAACTCTTCCCAGCCATCATTAAGTCTCCGACCAATCATCTTCACTTTCCAGTTTATGTCCGTTGAGTCAGATTTCAGCTCCACCGTATCATCCACGCTCTTACCTTGAATATACTTGGAGAAGAAGTCTTTAGGAATTACCTAGACACAACAGCAACAAACACAAAAGAATGAATGATCTAGAAACAGTCTTGTCGGAGAGAGAAGAACAAGACATAAGTTCGTACGAGGTGAGTGTTAACAAGCGTGTGGAAGAATTGCGGTGGTTTCGCCATTGTCGAAGAGAAAACCAAAAAAACCCTAGAAATTTTCTCGATCAAGAAACACAAAAAATATATAAATATATTTGAGTATTTCCTTTTTTTTTCTGGGTAGAGAAAATAATGGATTTAGGGAATGGCATAAATTGGTAAATAAACGGAAATGTGTAGGCAGAGACATGTTTTGTGCTTTTCCAAAATCCGAATTTGAAGAGGAAATTATAATCAGTGTGATCCAAAAATTAAGGGAAAAATCGAAGACGAATCAGAATCATCCAAATCAAACAAAGCACAAAGACATGAATAGTTGAAGACGCTCCGATTCTCTATCTCTCTGCTTTCCGATAAAGATAAATTGGGCCTAACTTAAAGAGATGGGCTATTTTTGGGCCTGTAATCGAATTTAGAGCAACGATTTTAGAGTAAAAACACACACTATCGAAACACCAACAGATTCTACTAAAGAGATTGTGTTTCAGACATAACCAAGCTGTGTCCCAAACTCTGGCAATGGAGTTTCGGTGTCAATGAATGGATGCTACAATTACTATTATTAGCCACAAGCAAGAATTTTGTGTGTTTAGATATGCCAAAATGTTTGGACTGTACAGATTCTTGCCTGTATTTTCTGCACATGCTAATAGACTCAAAGGTGAAGAACCTTACGATCTTGATGGTAATCTCATGTGTGCCATTAAGTAAATTGAAATGGAGAAATATATACCCATTTATATAGACTAAAGCATTTACTAAAATAGAGTCAATCAAATATTTACACATTGAATGGTGATCTAATCATATCTCCAATCATACATTCACTCTTATGTTGCATTCGTAACAGAATTTGATGCCACAGACCAGTTCATAGTAGACTCGATAAATTCACATAGAGGACTTTAGACTCAATGGAATGTAAAAAGGCAAATGACGTTGGAGTGATGAAACTAACCAGTATAGACTTTTTGAGATTGTTAGGTGTATATGAGTTAATGTCACAAATCGGTTTACGGATGGTGAAGATGAAGCTCTCCATCTTGATCTAATCTTCTTGAGGCATTTCTCATCTTGGTTGCTTTCTTCATTGCTCTCTGATTCCCTGGAAAAGAGGTTCTATTTCATCACCTTCTGAACACTCTTCTTCATCGGATTCTTTGGTCAATAATCGTAGAACCAGAGTTCCTCCTCTTAGGATCAGTTTGAAAGTGTCGAAACCTCCAGGTTGGCATGACAGAAACTTCTCCAGCCTCGTCTAATATAAACAGTTCCACAAGATTTCTTTCCTTTTAAATCTAAGGTCCATGACTTACCCTTTTCATTCATCAGAACAATCTCTCCACATCTTGCGTCAAGACTGTTTGCCCTCGTACAAGTCGTTGGAAAATACTGCAAATTCATTACAATATAACATGATTCTGATAATTGCGACCCTAGTACTGTAATACCAGTGAGTAGTAACTTAGGGTCGCAGGCGAGACATTAGCCACAAAACAAGAGGACTTTGTTTCTCTTTTTGGATTCTTCTTCACTTCTTTTTCCGAGTCTTCTCTGAGAAAGAATAGAAAATATCTCTCTGGCACATAGTCAAACAGTTTAAACTTAGTTGCTTGAGCACATTTCTTAAACGTTGGTCTCATATCTAGATTCACGGGCAGAGTTAAGGAGAGAGAGACAGAACAGAACACAACTCACCAAGGTTCTTCTCGTTGTTCAAACACGATTCATATTGGATCTCACAACAACTAGGTCCCAACAGTGTCACATGGAAAACCATGTCTCTCTCTTGTCTGAAAACTGCAATGTCACCGACTCGAAGATCGTGTGCAAGAGCGAACTCTTTCCAACCATCAGTGAGCTTCTGGCCATCTTCTTCTACCTTCACTTCCCATGGTTTCTACACTCTACATCTTTCGACTTCTATTTAATGTTTTTGTATTTGTTAGTCTCCAGAGAACAAAACTTGAGTACAGGACTTGTTTTGTCTTGTACATTAAGGAACTCTAAAGTGAAAGGCTCTCCTGACTTCACTCCATTAGCTTCACAAAACTCATCCCAACCTTTTCCCAAAGCGACGGTTCCGTCTTTCGTCAGTAGATATCCAGACCATTCCATTCCGTTTTCACCCAACAGAGTTATCTTCCCGAGTTTGCTGATGCCATTAGCTTTCATGAACTGACTCGGAAGATGCTGCGGAAATATTTGATCTCATTACCAATTAGAATTCAAGACAGAAACTAACTCACCTTAATTATTAATAGCAAGAGTTGTTGACGGACTTACCAGTTGACAGGCTTTGACATCTTCAGGTGCGAGTGCTAATGTCACGAATTGGTTTTGGATTGCTGAAGATGAATCTATGCCTCTCGGTTCTGTGGAAACCGACTCTTTCTCATTAGCTTTTGAACTACTAGACTCTCTACAACACCAACTGAGTAAAGGAGTTTCGTCTTCCCATGTTAACTCCATCGTAAACGATTCGCCTGCCTTTAAGTCATGTGCTTCACCAAAATCTATCCAACCCTTTCCCAAACCCATTGTTCCTTTCTTGTCCCGTAGAAGGGTTGTCTGCCACTTCGTGCCATCTTTACCCACCAGACATATCATTCCAGGCTTGTCCATGCTATTCTCCCTCGCAAATCCCGCTGGAAGAATCTGAAAAAGATTTGAAAGTACAAGATATAAATACCCTATCCGTTATGTGATAAAATCAAGGGCAATTTCCAAAAATACCACTTTTTAAGTTTTTTTTCCAAAAATACCACCTTAAAGTTTTTTTTCCAAAAATACCACATTTTTTTCAAAGTTCCAAAAATACCATTTTTTTTTTAAATTCATTTTTAACATTCAAAACTAAACCCTAAACCCCAAACTCAAACCTTACCCCCTAAAACTATACCCTAATTTTGGAATAGTTAACCCAAATCCAAAAAAATTAAATTCTAAACCTTAAAAATCAACTTTTTAAAAAGTGGTATTTTTGGAACTTTGAAAAAAAAGTGGTATTTTTGGGAAAAAAAAAGTGGTATTTTTGGGAAAAAAACTTTAAGGTGGTAGTTTTAGAAAAAAAACTTCAAAGAATGGTATATGAGGGAATTACTCTAAAATCAATAAGAGTAGAAGAGAGAAATTTAATACTCTTAGACAAGAGTTGTCTGATAAACTTACCAGTCTACATTTTGTGAAACTGGAAGGTGTAATTGTAAATGTCACAAATTGTTTTTGGCTCGATGGAGTTGAATCTCTCCTTCTCAGATCATTCTTGTTTCTCTCCCATGACCTGCTTTCCTCTTTGTTAATCTCATACTTGTTGATCTTGTCTCTGTTGCTAGAATCTATGAAAGAAGACTCTGTCTCGCTAGTTTTTGATAAATCTTCTTGCTCTCTGTCAATGGTAGATTCCGCATCGCACAAACTAAACATAGGCGTTGTGTCTTCCCATATCAACTTGAGCGTGAAGCTCGTCTTTATGCCGTTTGCTTTAACAAAACCTTTCCAACCCTTTCCCAAACTCATTGCTCCTCTCATGTTGAGCAAAAGGCTTGTCAAACACTTTGTACCATTTTTCCCTAATAGATATATTTTCCCAGGCTTGTTGATGTTATTCTCCCTCAGGAATGGCACGGGAAGGTTCTGTAGATATTTGAACAGAGGATGAATAAACATGTGTCGAATCCAATAAGGGCAGAATGAAGAGTTGTTTTTAATGAACTTACCAATCTACGGATTCTGATATAATCAGGTGGAAGTGTAAAAGTAACCAATCTTTTATGACATGGCGAATATGATGAATATGATGAAACTGTTCGTTTCCGACTATACTCCATTTTTTCAACCACCAACAATGACTCCATTGAGCTGCACTCATCTTCACTATTCTCCATTTCTATGTTCTCTTCCTCACAGTTAACCTTTGTGGAAATAGACTCTCTCCCGCTAGCTTCTGAACAGTCTCTTTGCTTTCTATCATTAGAAGATTCTGTAGGGCAGGAACTGAGCACAAGCGTTTCCCCGCTTCCCACTATTTTAAACATAAAGACGCCTCCTTCTTCTTGACCGTTTTCGTAACAGAAATTTCTCCAACCTCGGCTTATGTAAAAAGTATCAGATGAGTTGTTGAAACTTAGATCCAATGCCCACGATCTTTCCCCTCCATCTATTAAAACAATCTTGCAGCATTTAGTTGTAAGACCATTAGCGCTTGTGAAATGTTGTGGGAGATACTGCAAACACCAGATTAACACAATTAATTTACTTAGGGGCAGATTTGCATATCACTCAGACAAAAAAGGGTTTAGGCATTTTCGTCATTTCCTCATGGCTCTAATGTTTAGTCTCAAGACAAAGCAACTTAAGAATAATATAACAAACGTGAAGACTAGTTTCTTTATTTACATGATGCTATATTCGTGAACATAGGAAGCAGGCAGATAGGGAAAACTGAACCAATCCAAATGAAATCTAACTAGAGCAACCAGTATAAAAATAAAACTCTGTTTACTTGGACAAATTTTCTCCCACACCAAAGTAAACAAAGATGAACCAAATCCAACTTGAAGCTAAAATTACCTAAGATGTCTTATCAAACCGAACCAAGACCAAATTGAATTTTTTTTTTCCCAAACCGGACTAACCTAAACGTCGAACCCTAGAAACAGCCATTAGTAAGTAATTTTGGTAAATGAGAGAGTAAAGTAAACACCAATGTATCTGTGCGTAGACTGGAAGCCGTGACAGTGGCCACGAAACATGAGTTGTCTGATGAAGAAGAAGAACCTGCTTCTCCTTCTGAACAGTTCTTTCTCAGTTTCTTCTTTCTGTGAAACTCTGTATCACAAAAATCCCACATGTTAAAACCTCAGATAATATAACAGTATACAAGACAAGTGAAATTACCCATGTTATCATCATCATCATTGTTGCTGCTTGGAGGAGCTATGTCTCGAGTCTCAGAGCAATTAGGTCCTAAATCCGAAACATGGAACACCAAATCTCCTTCGTATCTAACAAGAAGCACATCTCCGATTTGAAGATTATTACTGACGGCGAAATCTTCCCAGCCGTCACTAAGTCTCTGACCAGTCATCTTCACTTTCCATGTCATGTCCGACGAGTCAGATTTCAGCTCCACCGTATCCTCCACGCTCTTTTCTTGAATATACTTGGAGAAGAAGTCTACAGGAATCACCTAGACACAGCAACAAACACAAAGAAGAATGAGTGATCTCTGAATATAAGGTTGTCTTGTGTCGGAGAGAGAGAAGAAGGTATAAGTTAGTACAAGGTGAGTGTGAAATCCAGAAACAAGTGTGTGGAAGAATTGTGGGTGACGAAGAAGCGTTGATTTCACCATTGTCGAAGAGAAACCAAAACCCTAGAAATTTTCTCAGGTAAACAAATCAAGAAACACAAAATGAATATAAATATTCGAATTTCTTTTTTTCTGGGCAGAGAAAATAATAGCTTTAGGGAGTGGCACAAATTGGTAAATAAACGGAATGTATATACCCATTTATATACTCCATGCTATATGCAGAGAAAACATTTGAAAACACTTGCTACTTAACATTAATGTATTTGGTCTCCGAAGTTGGAACAAAACTTAAACACATGATTTGTGTCTTCTCTGGAAATAAATTCCAAAATAAAAGACTCTCCTACCAATACGCCATTAGCCTCACAAAAACCTTTCCAACCATTTCCCAAAGCGACTGTTCCATCTATTGACACTAAATATGCAAACCACTTCATACCGCTTCTACCCAACAGAGTTATCTTTCCTAGCTTGATGATGCCATTAGTCCTCATGAATTGACTCGGAAGATGCTGTGAGAAATTTGAATAAACACATCTCATTACTAATTACGGAAACTAACCCAATTTTTAAGCATGAGTCGTTTGATGAGCTTACCAGTTTACAGTCTTTGACATCTTCAGGTCTAAGTGTTAATATCACGATTCGGTTCCCTTCTATGTTGTTCTCTGCTTTTCCGGTCTTGTTCCCACTGCTATGTCCTGTGGAAAGAGACTGTTTTGAAAACTCGATTTGCTCTTTGTCATTGCTACACTCTATACGGAGCAAACTGAGCACAGGAGTTGTGTCTTCCCAAGTTGACTCCAACGTGATGGAATCGCCCGTTTTTAAGCCGTTTGCTTTAGCAAAGTCTTTCCATCCCTTTCCCAAACTCATTCTTCCTCTTTTTTCCAATAGTAGACTTACCAGACACTTTGCACCGTCTTTACCCAACAGAGATATCTCCCCAGGCTTGTTCATGTTATTCTCCATCATGAATTGCAATGGAAGGCGCTAGAACAAATATGAACAGAGAATTAGAACATACCATTTCGCTATATGATATAACGAGCAAGAGTTGATTGATAAACTTACCAGTCTACCATGTCTGAGACTGTCAGGTGTTATCGTTAATGTCAGAAATCGGTTTTGGCTGGATGAAGTTGAATCTCTCCATATCAGATGATTCTTCTCTCTCTCCCATGAGCGGCTCTCCTCTTTGCTGTTTTCCTCTTTTCTGTTTTCATCTTCGTCGTTATCATCATTGCTGATCTCTTTACCACTACTAGGTTCTATGGAAAGGCACTCTTCCTCACTTGCCTCTGAACACCCTCCTCCATCTTTACTATCAATGCTATGCTCTGCAGGGCACAAACTGAGCACAGGAATTGTGTCTTCCCAATTTAACTTGAGTGCAAAGGATTCGCCCGTCTTTAAGCCGTTTGCTTTAACAAAAGATTTCCAGCCGTCTCCCAAAGTCATTCTTCCTCGGCTTTCCAGGAGAAGATTTGCCAGCCACTTTGAACCATCTTTACCTAACAGATATATTTTCCCAGGCTTGTTTATGCCATTCTCCCTTGTGAATTGCATTGGAAGGCGCTGTAGAGATTTGAACAGACGTCAAAAGCAACAAGAGTAGATTAGAATAAACTATCACTCTGAATCAGAAGTTGTTATGACTTATGACGTTCTTACCAGTCTACAATTTCTGACATCAACAGGTGCAAGTGTAAATGTTGCTAATTGTTTCTCGCTTGACGAATACAATGAAGTTATTTGTGTCGGACTATACTTCTTGCGACATTTTCTATTAACACCATCTGAGCTTGCAACATTTTGGGAAAGATACTGCATATACCAGCATATCAAAGTGTCAGATCAAATCACTCAAGAATGGTCAAAGAAATGGTCATAAATAATGAGTTATCAAAACGATGATTAGCTTCATATAGTTAATAAATCAATCAATCGACCTAACATGATCAAAATGAAAATTGGTTTTACTTCAGGTCTTCAGCAAATTTACTCCAAAAACAAAGTTCACCAAACTAACAAAATGCATATAGTTATATCATGTTACAGTCAAAGAAAACCAAATCAGATCATTGTTGATTTGATATCTTCAAACTTAACTAGACTATAGTAATCTAACAGACCGATATGCCCATCGCTGGGAGAAACACTCAGGACTAGTAAAGGTTCATGCATTTCATCATGTGACCAAGCTGCAGAACACTTTGTCTAGTTTCATAATTGACCAAAACCGAAATGCCTACTGCTTGAAACAACAGTAGCTAATGAGTAACATAAACTCTAGCATGAGATTTCAGTTAATGACAGAGTAAAGTAAACTAAATTATATAATCACCAGTTCATCTGTGTGTAGATTTGAAGCTGTGGCATGGGCCACAAAACAAGAGTGGTCTGATGAAGGATCTGCTTCTGTTCCTGGGTTGTGAGTCTTCACTTTCTTCTTTCTCAGAAGCTCTGTATCAGAAACACCCCACATGGTAAACATGTAGTTGTTATTTGAAAAGGTTTTTTTGTTTTTGTTTCAATATGTAGCTGTTCTTGAAGTAATCTTAGCCTCATCTAAATATGGTACAAGAATAAAATAGAAGAGAACTGAAT
Organism: Arabis alpina; assembly: GCA_900128785.1. Taxonomy (NCBI): domain Eukaryota; kingdom Viridiplantae; phylum Streptophyta; class Magnoliopsida; order Brassicales; family Brassicaceae; genus Arabis; species Arabis alpina. Next base: position 26,245,044 of record LT669793.1, read on the forward strand.
ATACCAATGATGTCTTGATCATATGACGGACAGCCTACTTCTTTTCTCAAGTGTGGATGCATTTTTATCGAAAAGCTACCTGTATCAGAAAAAATCCCTAAAAGTGTTAACACTCGGTCTCGTTCCAAGAAACAGCTTCAATTTGCAGTTCTTCCTTACATAACAGCTTTAAATCGTATAAACATATTGATCTCAAAGTTTAATTAAAACAATCGTCCAGATCAACTTCAGTTTGAAGGATATATATAATCGATCTTACCGATATTGTCCTGATCATTGTTGTTGCTTGGAGCCAGTGCATCCCGAATCTGACAGCAGTTGGGTCCTGAATCTGAGACCTGGAACATCATATCTCCTTCATCTCTGACAACAACGATCTCGCCTATTCGAATATCATGAGTAACATAGCTAACTATTTCAGGTGAAAGTGTTGACGTCCCAAATCGGTTTTGGATTGCTAAAGATTCTCTCCTTCTATGAGGATACTTTCTGTTCTCTTCTCTGTTGCTTTCTGCATTACTTTTCCTGTTTCCACTGCTAGGTTCTGTAAAAATAGACTTTTTCTCTCTTGATTTTGAGCACTCACTTTGCTGCCTTCTATCACTGCTACACTCTATACGGAGCAAACTGAGCATACGAGTTTCATCTTCCCATATTGACTCCAATGTGATGGAATCGCCCGCCTTTAAGCCGTTTGCTTTAGCAAAATCTTTCCATCCCTTTCCCAAACTCATTCTTTCTCTTCTTTCCAGTAGAAGACTTACCAGCCACTTTGCACCATCTTTACCCAGCAGAGTTATCTCCCCAGGCTTGTTCATTCTATTCTCCATCATGAATTGCAATGGAAGACGCTAGAACATATATGAACAGATAATTAAAACATGCCATTTCATTATGCGATCAAACAAACAAGAGTTGATCAATGAACTTACCAGTCTACCATGTCTGAGACTGTCGGGTGTGATTGTTAATGTCAGAAATCGGCTTTGACTTGGTGAAGTGGAATCTCTCCCTCTCAGATGACTCTTCTCTCTCTCCCATGACCTGCTCTCCCGTTTGCTGTTTTCATCGATGTTTTTGTCTAAGCTGTTTTCATCTTTGACAATTTCAGTTCTGTTGCTAGGTTCTAAGGGAAGAGGCTCTTTCTCGCTTGCATCTGAACACCCTCCTCCTTCTCTACTGTCAATGCTATACTCGGCAGCGCACAAACGGAGCACAGGAGTTGTATCTTCCCAGTTCGCCTCGAGTGTGAAGGATTCGCCAGTCTTTAAACCGTTTGCTTTAACAAAAGATTTCCAGCCGTCTCCCAAAGTCATTCTTCCTCTGCCTTCCAGGAGAAGGTTTGCCAGCCATTTCGAACCATCTTTACCCACCAGATATACCTTCCCAGGCTTATTGATGCCATTCTCCCTAGCGAATTGCACTGGAAGACGCTGTAGAGATTTGTACATGTGTCAAAACCAATAAGAGAAGAATAAAGAAACAAACCCTTCGAATCAGAAGTTGTTATGACGATCTTACCAGTCTACAATGTCTGACATCAACAGGTGCAAGTTTAAATGTTACATATTTTGACGAATATGCTGAAAGTATCTGTCTCGGACTACACTTCTTTTGAAAATTTCTTTTACGAGCATCTGAGTTTGTGAAATCTTGTGGAAGATACTGCAAACATCAGATGAAAGCAATATTTATAGTAAATCACTCGAGACTGTTCAGCGAACAGGTCATAAATTATAAGCATTCCTCCTCATGACATCAAATTAAACAACTAGACATATCAGTTTCATGATACACTTTAGTTAGCTTCATGTTTCTATATGAAGCTAAGAGCGGAAAATTTGTTTACTTCTCCTAAACAAAACAGAAATAACCTGAAAAAATGCATAAGATGTTACAATCAATGAGATCAAATAAAATAACAGTGAAATTTAATGTTATTTCAAACTGAACTAGACTAAACTATGAAACCAAAATGCCCATCTCTGGGAGAAACAGTTTGCTCAGGACCAATTTGCACATCACTTGGACAAAAAACGGTTCAGGCATTTTAAGCATTCCCTCATGAGACCAAGCTGTATAACACTTTGTCTAGTTTCAATGTTTCATGACTAACCAAAGAGTTGAATTAGCTAATGAGTATGCAGGAACTTTAGCATGTTAATGCAGGAACAAAGTAAAAAGTTGAATTATATAAACACCATCGCATCTGTTTGCATATTCGAAGCCGAGACATGGAAGGAAGAATATGCTTCAGTTTCTGGATTGTTCTTCTTCACTTTCTTCTTTCTTGGAGGCTCTGAAACAGAAAAACCACACATGCTAAACCAAGATGCTCTTAACATAAAAGGGCAAGTAACCCTGGACTACTAAATGAATATATACCAATCTTGTTCTGATCATTTGATGAAAAGCTTGCTTCTTGTCTAATCATAGAAATGTTGCCTGCATCAGGAAAACAAAAAAAAAATGCAATTTAATTCACAGTCTCGTCTCTCATCACAAAGTGTAGGAACATCAACTCCAGATTAACTACAGTTGGTAGAGAATCATACCGATGTTGTTGTCGCTGGGTGTTTTTAAATCTGAGAACATCATATCTCGTTTATATCTGAAGACGACCACCTCGTAGATTCGAAGATCATGAGCAAACTATTTAGAATCGCCCTAGAATTTCTGAAATCAAGACAATTTTACTTCTTCTACTGGACCAAAAATGAGCCAATTTTGGGGGTGCTTGTAATTTTTTTTTTTTTAATTAAATTGGGTCACTAGCATTTTTGGAAAAATGGATTATTCACATAATTGTGTTTGTTATTGGTTTTTGTATCAAGAAGTGTAAGTTTGTAGTGGGTTTGGGATCGGAGTTTGTTGTTGTGTTTTCTCCTCTTATGGTTTATGAGATTTTGTTGTTTGGTATTTGGTAGTTGTTGTTCAGGATCTAAGTATATATCAAGATGTATAAGTTTCATTGCAAAACAATAACAATCGCAATGGGAAATACCAATTGAGGTTAAGCATTTATATTTTTACAATCACGAATAAAGTCAACAAACAAAAAGCTTCATAACAAACATAAAACATAACTTGAAACATCTTCAAGACAAGTTGGTTCCGGAAGAAAGAACATCTAATAGAGGAGTCTTTCTCATAGCTCAAAGTGTCATCAAGGATAATAGATATTGCAGTAGTAGTAACAGTATGTAGCTAAGGTCTATCCTCTTTGGCTTCAACATGTTTTTGACAGTGAGAAATGCTAGCCTCTTCTGTGATCTTAGATGGTTCTCGTTGTAAGCTCTATTTAGTCTTTTTTTGTGGGCTATACTTGGTCTCTTTTGTGGGTTAATGGTGCATTCTCTTTTTGTGTTTGTCGCATACTCGCATGATACCATGTTGTACATAAACCATAGCCTAATTATAACAGATGACACAAAAAAAGGTTAGTTAATTAAAAAGAAAACCCGGGCAAAATTAATCTGTGTAAGTAGAATAACATAACCCCAATTTCATTATATACATATAGATGGCAAAAACATATGAAATCACATATTCATATATCATCATACAGCCATATGACCATTTCGATATTTCCTCTTGGATTAAAACAACATATAATCGACCAAAAGATACATGATGACACATAATTTGCTTATTTTAACTTAACAAAAAGGGCCTAGTTTTAGAGGAAGACTTGTGCACTTTACATTCTTCTAATTAAACTTTTTGTTGTCTTTAGTCTCTGGACTTGGGACAAAACTCAAATATACGAGTTGTGTCACCTTCATAAATGAATTCCAAAGTAAATGAGTCTCCTGTTTTCACGCCATTAGCCTCACAAAAGCCCTTCCAACCACATCCTAGAGCCACAATCCCATCTTTTGACAGTAGATATGCAACCCACTTCATTCTGTTTTTACCCAAGAAAATTATCTTACCAAGCTTGTTGATGCCGTTAGCCTTCATGAACTGACTAGGAAGAATTTACAAAATATTTGAATAAACACATCTCATTACCAATTGAACTCAAGACAGAAACTAAGCCACCATTTGAAACAAGAGTTGTTTGATGAACTTACTAATTTACAGTCTCTGATATCTTCAAGTGTGAGTGTTAATGTCACAAACCGATTTTGGATTGCTGAAGATGATTCTCTTATCTCCTCTCTACTGTTCTTGACTTTACTTATCTTGTTACCACTGCTAGATTCTGTGGAAACATGCTCTTTCTCACTAGCTTTTGAACAATACTCTCCTTGTTGCACTCTACTACTTGTATTGAGCAACCTGAGCATAGGAGTTCCGTTTTCCCAGATTGATTCCAACGTGAAGGATTGCCCTACCTTTAAGCCATTTGCATTAGCAAACCCTTTCCCGCCCTTTCCCAAACACATTGTTCTTGTGTTTAACCATCGAAGAGTTGCCAGCCACTTAGTACCATCCCTTCCCAACAGAGTTATCATCCCAGGTTTGTCCATGCCATTATCTCTCAGAAATGTGTAAGTGCATGTTTGGGTTAGATAGAATGATAACGAGCAAGTATGTGCATAAAGAAAATTGACACAAGGAGCTTTTTAACGAGGTTCGTTTCCTACATCTCCGGGACCACGTCCAGAACAAATCAACTATAGAACAAGAAAGCAATACACAATTGCAAACGCATAATCAAACACAACCGTTTTGACTATCGCTTTTTTCTATAACATGGATCCTAACCTGAGAATCATCATGATCTCTTAGCAACACCAAGAGGCCGATCTTGTTTTTCTGATCTCCTTTGGTGGACGAAGGCATACAGTGTGTGCCTCTCTCAATGAAACCCTAGGCGCGTAAGTGTTTTCGTCTACGCCTCTAGGTATAAATACTCATGTCTCAAAACCCTAATGATTCTTTAAATCACGTGGCCTTCAAGCCCATGAGCGACAAGGCCCACGGCCAATCCTATCAAAAACTGCTTCAGCATCTGCACTGCTTCAGCCTCTGCTTCAGCTCGGTTTCACCTGCTTCAGCTCTTCAGTATCTTAGTCTTTTTGTCTCATACTTTGTTCTCATGTTCTAAGATCCTCTCCAAGCTACGTATCTTCATAGTAGCTCCAACTCACATAGCCTAAGCAATCACTTCAAGTCCAGTTTGTTCACCCTTCATAAGTATGTCTGTAACACGTCCTGTATTACTCTGTACTTGTATTACTCTGTCCTGATACAGGAACTGCTTCATTCTGCAGCATCTTCCACCTTGGGTCTAAAACCTGTAGCAATCACACTTTCAAAATGGCGTTGGAAGACACTGGAAAATGTTTGAACGCAGAATTAAAAAGCAACTTTCATGTTGCGATAAAACCAACACAAGTTTTTGATTATTGAACATACCTGTCTACAATTTAATTCAGTGTCATGTGTAAATGTTAATGTCACAAATCGGTTTTGGCTTGGTGGAGTCGAATCTCTAGATGTCAGATAATTCTTCTCTATCGATTCTACAGGAAGAGACTCTTTGCTGCATGATTTGTCTCCTCTACTCTCTGCAGGGCTGAAACTAAGCAAAGGCACTTCTCCATTTCCCACTAGTCTGAACACAAAGAGGCTTCCAGCTCTTTTACAATTTTCATCATAGAAACTTCTCCAACCTCGGCTTATGTAAAAGGTATCTGATATTTTGTTGAACCTCAGATACAATGCCCATGATCGTTCCCCTCCATCGGTTATAACAATCTCCTAGCATTCTTTTTTAAGACCACTTGAGCTACTGAAATCTTTTGGAAGATACTGCAGAAAAAGACTCAGACATTGGGGGTGCTTGGCAAAAATCTTTTAAGGCTTTAAAAAAATTAAAAGATTTAAAATACTATTTTTTACCAAGCATGATTTAAAGGCTTTATTAATTTTAAAGTCTTAAAAGCTTGTCTTTTATTTTTTCCTCTTATTTTTGTCTTTTATCCTAAAGCCACTAAAAGCAAGCTTTAACTATTACAAAATGATTTATCTATTATTTTCTCTTTTCCCAAAATTATCAAAATACTCTTTGTAGATTTATATATAATTTATAACTAAAATATTTTGATTGATTAATTACTATCTCTTTTTTCTATTCTTTTGAGATCCATTTTTATATAAATGAATAAAATATCAAAATGTTTACAAAAGTGAACGAGAATAACAACTTTTTGCAAAATGAATAAAAATAATAAAATTTTGTCAAATGAATGAAAATATCAAGGTTTTGCAACATGAATAAAAATAACAAAATTTCCGAAAATGAATAAAAAATTATCACCATTTTGTTTGTGATTGAACTAGTTTTGGGGAAAACAAAATACTATTTATAGGTTCTACATAACCAAGAAAAATTCAAAGTCAAAAGCATCAAAATATTCAAATACTATTGTTGAAGCTGATTTGACTTGGAAACACTTAAAACATCGTTTAGATTATTTGAAAGGTCAATAATGCATTTATAAGAAAGATTCAGAAGCTTTAGAATTCCATGCAAATGTTTTGCAATTTGTTCCAGTTCTTGATGAAGCTTTTGGTTATTAAACCAAAACATGAAATAATATAATAAATGAAATTTTTTTATTTTAGATATTTTTTTCCTTGGTTTATGTTATCATTTATATTTTTTACAAAATTATTATTTATAAGTATTTATTAATAAGTGAAAAAATATTTATTAAAATAACAGTCAAAAATTCTACAGATTATATTACCAAACAGTCTTTTATTAGCACTCAAAATCTCTACAGCCTACAGTTACAACATTAACTACCAAAATTTCTACAGCCAAAAGCCTAGAGCAAAAGTCTAAATTTAAGTTATTACCAAGCGCCCCCATTATCTTTATTTATTCATGACACTTGACAGCAAGCTCTAGAACACCTTCTTTAGTGTCATGACTAACCAAAAAAGGAAACTATATGCATGAAAGAAATATGCGAAATAAACCAATCCAAATGAAATCAAACAAGACCAAACAGGATCGAATGAAATTCGGTTTTGGTACTTTAATATACACACCAAAGTAAAGCAAACTAAGTTGAGAAAATATTATAAGGGGAATTTTGTGACGTCGGTGTTTAGAATGCCCACCGTGAATTAAAATTTATATAGTAATTGGATTGGATCCAAGCTGAGATCTGCAATTTGGGCCAAGGGAATGGAATTGGGGAAGTTAAACCGAAATGGACAGTTGAATATGAACTGAGCGGATTTTTTGAACCGCGGTTAGATTTCAGACAGTATGGTTCCGCTAGTGAAACTATATGGTTCGAGATAGGACGGTGTTGCAGTGGAATATTCGAGTTGGACCAAAGTAAAAAATATTCTAAATGTTTGGTAGGAATGGTTACTGGGTCAAAACACAGGTTACATGCCTTTAAAAATAGGCGAGAACAATTATCACGGCCTGTTGCATGAAAAATGAGTAGGAACAATTATCTGGACATAGGCATGACCAAAATGCAACCGTAATCGTATTTCGAACTGTAACCGTACCGTTTTAAACCGTAACCGTATCTGTAACCATATAAAACGGTTAAAAACCGTAACCGTTAACCGTAAAACATATTAGTTATGGTTAACAATGTTTTTAACCGTAACTATTAATTAACCGCAACCGTATAAAAACCGTCGGTTAACCGTAATGTTAAAACCTTAAATTTTAACCGTAACCGTAGTTAATTTAAATTTTAATGACCTATAATTTATAGGTATTAATTAGTTATGGATAATTAAGTGATTAACATGTACATGTGTAAAAAAATCATATATATAATTAGAGAGTCCTCTCTTCATCTAAGGTGTCCACATAGGTAAAATTTTTTTTTAACAATTAATTGTAGTTTTAAGTTCATTTAGTTCATGTTTATATATATATATTCTTACTTATTGGTAAAAAAATCTAATTAAATATAAAATACGAAAATAAGTCAATAAATAACTAAAAGTAGTACATGTAAAATTAATTTGAGTATTTTATTGTTGTAAATATAATTTCAAAAATAAATGGATTTTATAATAACAATATTCAGTTTCAAAAATTGGAAATATGTACATTAAATATACATATTAGAACAAATGAATAAAAATATAAACAACATCAAAGAATCAAATAAAACAAATCTAAATAATTTGAATGTCAAACAATTGTTAAGATGTTGTTGATCTAAAGAGAAATAATATATATTGTTTCACTACAAGGATATTGAACCATCTCATTAAAGATGATGTCGTTTATGTATATTTATTGTTACTAATAACTACTACACTTTAATTAAATTAAAAAAATGAAAATCAGTAAATATATGTAGAGTTTAAACAAGTAAGTAAAAAATGGGTTAAACAAGTAAAATAAATATAATGTTAAATTCTAAACAACAGGTTGACCTTCTTGCTTAAAAGTTTTTATATATATAATCAGTTTAAGAAATTGGAAATATGTTAAATAAATATACATATAAAAGCAAATGGATAAAATTTTAAACGACATCAAAGAATCAAAAAAAATAACCTAAATAATTTCAGTGTCAAACAATTGTTAAGGAGTTGTCAATCTACAAAAAGAATATATACTATTTCGCTAAAAAGCTAGTGAACCATCTTAGTAAAGATGAGATAATAGGATGAAAATTTGGAATATACAATTTTTTCATTATGTTATATTTGAATTTTATGAAAGGATGAAAGACAAAATTTAAAGTGTTATAATACATTATTTGAAAGATAAGAAGTATACACTGTAAATGGTAAAATCAAAATTTTGTCGTTAAGTTAATAAAATTATAAAACTCATGTATCACGCAAACGATGTTTTAAGATTATTTGAGTATTTTATTTTCTAAACTAAAAATACAATAATGAATATATATCATTTATAATAAAATTCATTAGAAAATAATCAAAACATTATGAGTTTACATATAAGAGCAATGAATAAAAATGTAAATAAACGACATGAGATATAATCAAACAAAAATAGATTAAATGATTCAATTATTAAGGCATCATAATTGAGCTTCCGCCGATTGCTATGAGGTTGAAGGTTTAATGAGAAACAAGATATATGATTTCACTAAAAGATATCAAAAACATTTAGGAGAAAGTAAAGTAAAAATTTGGAATATAAGATTTGTCGAAAAGAAAAAAAGAAATTATTCAATATAATTGAGTTTCTGGAAGTATAAAAGAAAAAATTAAAAACGTTGCAATACCATAATTTAAAATAAATAAATAATCTTCAGTTTTGATATATGTAAAGTTAAAAAAAATGAATGGTCGCGTTATTCATGAATTATACAACAAAATATAGGGAGAATGATATATGATTTTTATATAAAAGTGTATGCAGTTATACACCATGATGCAAAAAAATTACCTATTTGATAATTCAATATTTGAATCAATGCTTTTAACACTAAAATCTAGGAAAAATTAAAATACTTTTAAAGTGTTTAAGAAAAAATAAATATATTATTATGCATGTTACGCGATTATGATTGGTTAAGATAGAAGCAACTAAAAATAAAATAATAAGTTTTTAGAAACTAAAAATTATTTATTTAAAATCAAATGCTAAATTGGAAGAATTTCAGAAAAGAAAAGAAAATTTCACACTCAAATTAATGATTGAACATATGATATTATAATATGTTAATGAATGTAAAAGATATATACTAACATAAATACTTTGCAGTACACGTTATATACGATATAGTTTCCAAACATAATAAAATAACATAAAAACATCAAAAGAAACAAAACTTGGGCGAGTCCAACCCTAGTTACATATAATTAGTATTAACGGCTTCAAATCTAAAAATATTTAAAATAATAAAAGCATTATTGACTAAAAAATGAAAATGAACGTGCTAATATAGCTAACTTTTTGTAGTCGAGCCACAAAAAAAAGTTTTAAAGTTTTAAATATTACAGTTATCTCCAAACATAAAAAGAAAATATTACGGTTATTTTTATTACCATTCTAACAAATTAGACATCACCATAACTTTTTTAATGTATTAACAAATTTCATTTTGTTAATGTTCCCCTTTTCAAATATATAACATTTGTTTCATCATCAGACTTTCTTTTGTTAATGTTCCATTTTTTAAAAATTACATAATATAATTATGACCGTATCATTAACCGTATCATAATTATTAAGTACCCATAACCGTATCTAACCGCAAGTGTATTAACTGTACCGTATTTAACCGTAACCGTTTTAACCATATATTAAACGGTTAAGGTTAAGGTTAAACAAAATTATTAACCGTAACCGGTGGTTAAATAACTGTAACCGTAATAAACGTAACCGTGGTCATGCCTATCTGGACAATTCTCCAAAGCGGTTAGCAATTTTAACGAGAGAACTTTCCCACAACTTCTCTTTATCACCTGCCCACTATGGTTTTGAAAGTTTCAATTACAAGATTTCATAGGGGAATTTTGTAACGTTAGTGTTTAGAATGGCCACTGTGAACTGAAGTACTAGAACTTATTGAACTGGATCCAAGTTGAGATGTGCAATTTGGGCCAAGGAAATGGAATTGGGAAAATTAAACTGAAATGGACATTTGAATTTGAACTGAGCAGATTTTTGGACCGTGGTCCGATTTCAAACAGTACGATTTTACTGGTGGGACTATCTAGTTTGGACATGACTGTTTTACAGTGGAACTTTCTGATCCGAGCTGCACCAAAGTAAAAAAATATTCTAAGTGTTTGGCGAAAACGGTTACCGGGGCAAAACGGGGGTCAAATGCCTTTGAAAATAGGTGAGAACGATTATCACGGCATGTTGCATGGGAAATGAGCCGGAACAATTATCTGGACAATTTTCCAAGACGGTTAGCATAATTTTAACGAGGGAACTTTGCCACAACTTCTCTTTTACGTGGAAAAATGATATAAAAACTTAAAGAGACTTCGAGAGAGATTTCAGAGAGGATTATCTATAAAACTCGAGAGAACTTGAGAGAAACTCGAGTGTGGTAATAACAATCCAGCGCAAGGGTAATTCCAACCTAGTATATGGCAATATGGGTGATCGACGATTCATCGCAACAAGAGATGTCAGAACTGAACCGGATAAGACAAAATCAAAGTCAAATGACTAAAGTGAATACGTGACTATAAACCTAAGTGTAGGGTCTTTTTTTTCATAGATTCACCGAATCGTGATATTTTCATATAACAACAGAAAATAACAATTGAGTTAAGCATTCCTATTTTGGATATTGCCCCACGACACAGAGTATGCTGGATATTGCAGGAATTCCTTCCCCTTCTTCGGATTATTCTGGGTCATTGCATCAGAACTACTCATTCCATTTCATAATATAAGTTGTTTTAGAGATTTAGTTTTGTTTTATAATATAGTAAAATCTCTATAAATTAATAATGTTGGGACCGGAATAATTTATTAATTTAGAGAGAATATTATTTTATCGATAAATTAATAATTATTAATTTATAGAGAGAAATCCATTATAGGTAAGATTCTTCTTAATTTATTTTTTCGAATAATGTTATATTATGGAATTTAATGAATCTATGGATACATTTAGAAAACGTTATTATAAAGAATCAATTATTTTGCCTAGAATTTTTACAAGTTTATGGTAAAGACCGAAAAAACAATTATAAAAGTTTTTGATGTAACACTTAAATTAAAAGATAAGGTCTAATGAGATTTTCATTTTTAAGTTAAAACAAAAATCACTAAAACCATGTTAAGTACATTATCATATATATATATACATAATTATATATGATTATTAATTTATACTATTATTGGGACCATATTTTACATAGGAGTTTCAAAAAAATTATTATCTTATCATTTTATCAAATTGAGTTAATTTTTACATTGGCCCGACTCAGGACCGGGATAATTTATTAATTTATGGTGTTTATTAATTTATCGAGTATTAATTTATCGAGGTTCTACTGTATAAGTTGTTTTCAGATTTCTATGCATTTTTTATCTTTACTAGATATTGTATGAGCAGTAGTATTATGCAATTTTATTTTTAATTGGTTGAGTTGTTTTTATTATATATTTAACAAAAATAAAAAAATCTTAAACTTTGTGCTTTTAATCAAAACAACTTATATTATGAAACGGAGATAGTACTAATTAACAAAAAAAAAAGATAGAAACCTTTCCAAGTTGTCCAATGTAAATTTTGATAATGTTTTTGTTTAAAAAAATTAATTTCTTTTTTCCATTCATAAATTTGTTTATAATACTAATTATCAACTTCCTTTTTCAGTCGGAAGTTAAAAAATCAATGGAAGGAAGATTGACAAAGAAAACGATGAAGAAGGTGTGTGGGTTATGGTCGTTGCCAGATGATGTGATTTTGAATTGCCTGGCTCCTGTGTCGAGATTGGACCTCGCGGCTGTAGCCATGACCTCCAAGGAACTCCGGTTTCACGTAGCTCAACGTGGACTCTGTGACTTGAGATTCCAGATTGGTTGCGTCGAGGCATGTCTCTACGTATGCTTGCACATCGTTACAGAACCAACCCCACGGTGGTTCATCCTCCATCCGGTGCAACGTCGGCTGAAACCAATCTGTCCGCACTTGTATCAGTATCCGGACTCATCATTCTCTTTCGTGAAGATGCATTATGGGATCTTTATCATCGGTGGACTCGTTAACGGTAAGCCCATTTGTGATGTCTCGTTTTTTGATTGTTTCGAGCACAAATGGCACTGCATACGACCCATGAAGATGGCTCGTGCTTCCGCATCGGCATCGCTGATAGACATGAAGATATACGTGTTTGGAGGGTGCGGGGACGAGGCTGATTCGTCAAACTGGGCAGAGGTATTCGATTTCAACACTGGAACTTGGGAGTTCTTGTTTGTGCCACTGCCTAGGCCTAAGAAAATCCAACAAAGCGTGGTGATAAACAATGAGGTTTACGCTATTGATGAAGATAGTCAAATCTTGTCCTTCTCACCAAGCAAGGCTACATTTATGAGCGGAAAAACAGATTTCAAGGCGGGATCCAGAGACGACTGGTGTTTGATTGGAGGAATACTATTCTGCCGTGGTACCCGCGGGAGAATACTGTGGTGTTTGCCACATGAGTTGGATTGGAAGCAAGTGATGGGTTTGGAAGAGCTGCAACATTGTCTCCCAAGTGAGAAGGAATTGGAAGAGGTGGAACACGGCACCAAGGTCGACTATGATATCAGCAAACTTTCCAGAAACTCTGCTGGGAATATTGTCATCTTCTCGTACGCCCAGCGTCAAGGTCCTGAGAGTTTGGAGCTCTGGTCTGCCGAGATTTCCCTAGAGCATACCGAGTTTGAGATTAGCGAGGGATTGGAGGTTAGCAAGGGAGTGGAGGTTCGTGGGAAGATTGAGTGGTCTGGTGCTGTCTACAAACTCGATCCTTTCGCAAGTGTTAAGATATTGTTTGCTGGTTCTGTCGATGGCTGATGTTCTCTCCTCACTCCTTGCTACAAACTTAGATATTCGGTTGCTTAGGATTAGGAAACACTAATCATGTATTTAATCAAAAGAGAACTAGTTATGCATCAAACAAACCCAAGCAAAATTATTCCGTGCAAGTAGAATAACATGAACCCCAATCTCATAAAAATATATAGATGGCAAAAAAAAAATGAAATAACATATATATCATGACCATTCCGATATTTCCTCTCGGACTAAAACAACATATATTACACCAAAAGTTACATGATGACACATATTTACTGGTTTGCTTACAGGAATTCTGTCATCTTCATAAATGAATTCCAAAACGAATGACTCTCCTGTTTTTACGCCATTAGCCTCACAATAGCCCTTCCAACCTCATCCTAGAGCCACAATTTCATCATTTGGCAGTATATATGCAAACCACTTCATTCTGTTTTTTTACCCAACAATGTTATCTTCCCAATCTTGTTGATGCCATTAGACTTCATGAATTGACTAGGAAGAGTCTGCAAAATATTTGAATAAACACATCTCATTACCAATTGGAATCAAGACAGAAAATAACCCACCTTTTTCAACAAGAGTTGTTTGATGAACTTACTAATTTACGATCTCTGACATCTTCAAGTGTGAGAATGTCACGAATCAATTTTGGATTGCTGAAGATGATTCTCTCATCTCCTCTTTACTGTTCTTCACTTTACTTATCTTGTTACCACGGCTAGGTTCTGTAGAGACATGCTCTTTCTCGTTGGCTTTTGAACAATACTCTCCTTGTTGCCCTCTAGTACTTGTGGAGTCTGCATCGAACAAACGAAGCATAGGAGTTCCGTTTTCCCAGATTGATTCCAACGTGAAGGATTGGCCTATCTTTAAGTAGTTCGCATTAGCAAACGCTTTCCAGCCTTTTCCCAAACTCATTCTTCCAGTGGCATCCCGTATACGATTTGCAAGCCATTTAGTACCATCTTTACCGACCAGAGTTATCATCCCAGGTATGTTCAAGCAATTTTCTTGCAGGAATGGCAATGGAAGATGCTGGAAAATGTTTCAAAGCAGAATTACAAAAGGCACTTACATGTCGTGATAAAATAACCAAAAGTTTTTTCTCTGATGAACTTTACCTGTCTAAAATTTCTGTCGGTGTCACGTGTAAAGTTTAATGTCACAAATCGGTTTTGGCTTGGTGGAATCGAATCTCTAAATCTCAGATAATTGTTCTCTATCTCCTCTTTAGTTATCTTGTTTCCGCTGCTAGGTTCTATGGAAAGAGACTTTTTCTTGCTTGCTTTTTCTTGTCTACTCTCTGCAGGGGAGAAACTGAGCAAAGGCATTTTTCCTTTTCCCAAATTTGTCGAAACATGCTCTTTCTCGCTATCTTTTAAACAACACTCTCCTTGTTGCCCTCTACTACTTGTGGAGTCTATACTGAACAAACGAAGCATAGGAGTTCCGTTTTCCCAGGTTGATTCCAGCGTGAAGGATTCACCCGTCTTTAAGCCGTTTGCTTTAGCAAACTCTTTCCAGCCTTTTCCTAAACTCATTCTTCCCATGGCATCCCTAATACGATTTACAAGCCACTTAGTACCATCAATACCCAACATAGTTATCATCCCAGGTATGTCCAAGCAATTTTCTTGCAGGAATGACAACGGAAGACGCTGGAAAATGTTTGAAAGCATAATTACAAAAGGTAATTTCATGTTGTGATAAAATCAAGACAAGTTTTTTTGTCTGATGAACTCACCTGTCTAAAATTTTTGTTGGTGTCATGTGAAAAGGTTAATGTCACAAATCGGTTTTGGCTTGGTGGAGTCGAATCTCTAAATCTCAGATAACTGTTCTCTATCTCCTCTTTACTTATCTTGTTTCCACTGCTATGTTCTACGGGAATAGACTCTTTCTTGCTTGCTTTTTCTCCATTACTCTTTGCATGAGAGAAACTCAACAAAGGCATTTCTCCTTTTCCCAATTCTGTCGAAACATGCTCTTTCTCGCTTGCTTTTGAACAATAATCTCCTTGTTGCACTCTACTACTTGTGGATTCTGTACTGAACAAACTGAGCATAGGAGTTCCGTTTTCCCAGATTGATTCCAGCGTGAAAGACTCGCCCGTCTTTAAGCCATTTGCTTTAGCAAACTCTTTCCAGCCTTTTTTCAAACTCATTCGTCCTGTGCCCTCCCGTATACGATTTACAAGCCACTTAGTGCCATCTTTACCGACCAGAGTTATCATCCCAGGTATGTCCAAGCAATTTTCTCGCATGAATGGCAACGGAAGACGCTGGAAAATGGTTGAAAGAAGAATTACAAAAGGCACTTTCATGTTGAGATAAAATCAACACAAGTCATTTGTCTGATGAACTCACCTGTCTAGAATTTTTGTCGGTGTCATGTGTAAAGGTTAATGTCACAAATCGGTTTTGGCTTGATAGGTCAAATCTCAGATAATTGTTCTTTGTCTCCTCTTTACGTATCTTGTTTCCACAGCTAGGTTTTACGTGAAGAGACTCTTTCTTGCTTGCTTTTCCTCCTCTACTCTCTGCAGGGCAGAAAGTGAGTAAAGGCATTTCTCCTTTTCCCGATTCTGTGGAGACATGCTCTTTCTCGCTAGCTTTTGAACGATACTCTCCTTGTTGCACTTTACTACTTGCGGAGTCTCCTTGAGATGGCAATGGGAGATGCTGGAAAATGTTTCAAAGCAGAATTACAATAGGCACTTTCATGTTGTAATAAAATCAACACAAGGTTTTTCTCTGATGAACTCACCTGTCTAAAATTTCGGTCACTGTCATGTGTAAATGTTAATGTCACAAATCGGTTTTGGCTTGGTGGAGTCGAATCTTTAAATGTCTCTATCTCTTCTTTACTTATCTTTTTTCCACTGCTAGGTTCTACGGGAAGAGACTCTTTCTTGCTTGCTTCTTCTCCTCTACTCTCTGCAGGGCAGAAACTGAGCAAAGGCATTTCTCCTTTTCCCGATTCTGTCGAGACATGCTCTTTCTCACTAGCTTTTGAACGATGCTCTCCTTGTTGCCCTCTACTACTTGTGGAGTCTATATTGAACAAACGAAGCATAGGAGTTCCGTTTTCCCAGATTGATTCCAACGTGAAAGATACCCCCGTCTTTAAGCCGTTTGCTTTAGCAAACTCTTTCCAGCCTTTTTTCAAACTCATTCGTCCTGTGGCCTCCCGTATACGATTTGAAAGCCACTTAGTGCCATCTTTACCGACCAGAGTTATCATCCCAGGTCTGTCCAAGCAATTTTCTCGCATGAATGGCAACGGAAGACGCTGGAAAATGTTTGAAAGAAGAATTACAAAAGGCACTTTCATGTTGTGATAAAATCAACACAAGTTTTTTTGTCTAATGAACTCACCAGTCTAAAATTTCTCTCAGCGTCACGTGTAAAGGTTAATGTCACAAATCGGTTTTCGCTTGATGGAGTCGAATCTCTAGATCTCAGATTATTGTTCTCTATCTCCTCTTTATGTTTCTTGTTTCCACTGCTAGGTTTCACGGGAAGAGACTCTTTCTTGCTTTCTTTTTCTTCTCTAGTCTCTGCAGGACAGAAACTGAGCAAAGGCATTTCTCCTTTCCCCACTAGTTTGAACACAAAGAGGCCTCCAGCTTCTTTACGGTTTTCGTCACAGAAACTTCTCCAACCTCGGCTTATATAAAAAGTATCAGATGAGTTGTTGAACCTTAGATCCAATGCCCATGCTTTTTCCCCTCCATCTGTTAAAACAATCTTGCAGCATTCACTTTGAAAACCATTTGAGCTAGTGAAATCTTTTGGAAGATACTGCAGAAAAGGAATCAGACATTTTCAGTATTTCTTCATGACACCAAGCTAGACGAACACTTTTTTTAGTATCATAACTAGCTAAACACAGAACCAATATGCATGAAATAAACAAGGTCTAGTAGGCAAATATGCCAAATAAAGCAATCCAGATGAAATCAAACCACACCAAACAGGATCGAATGATATTTGGTTTTATTACTTCAGTATACACACCAAAGTAAAACAAAACTAAATTTAAAATAATCTGAGAACTTACATACAATTACCTAAGATATCTTATCCAATCAAAACCAAAACCAAAGCCATATTGAAGTTAACTTTTGATTTTCTTTCAAGTTTTCTTCCAAACTGAACCAGAATAAGATCTAAACTAAAGCGCCCAACTTTAGAAACAACAGTTCATTGAGTGAGTAGTATGCAAAAAACAAATCAAGTATACGCACCAGAGCATCTTCATGTAAACTTGAAGCAGTGACAAGCGCCTCAAAACAAGAGTGGTCTGATGAAGAAGAATCAGCTTCTGTTTCTGAATTGTTCTTTTTAGCTTTCTTCTTTCTGGAAAGTTCTGTATCAGTAAGACAGTAACAAACCAAACATGTTAGAATAGAAGATTTTAAACTGTTGTTGAAACAGCCTAAAACCAAGTAATGTTGAGCACTACAACAGAACAGAAGTTACCCATGTCTTCTTGATCATCATCAGAACCATCTTCTTCTGATCTTGGATGCTTCTTCAAAGAAACATAGCCTGCGTTAAACATGCAGGACTAAGAAAGGTATTTGTATAAGATGCACACATGACTAATTGGATGTCCTAATTTCTGTATTCTAAACACCTGAATCACAAAAATCCTTTAAATTGCTATCCAATCGCAAGATAAAGACTTCAATTTTCCAAACTTACCCATTTCCGGATCATTGTTGCTGATCCGAGTTGGTACGTCTCGAATCTCACCGCAATTAGGTTCCAAATGGAACACCATCTCTCAAGCAGAGCTAAGATCTTTCACTTCCCACGCCTTCTACTCACACTTGTTTCATCTGGAAGCTTCGAGAAGACATCAAACAAGACTTTTCCTTCGAGAAGCCACAGGAGTTTTCACCGATTTAATTTGATTCATGATTCTCATTGTTATTACCGATATTTCCCGTAAACAAAGCTTTATTCTTTTTTTGCTCAACTAAAGTACTAAACAAAGCTTTATTCATTAACGATGATATTTTCTTTAGACAAACTTCCATGATCTACGCAGACGATTTTTTTTGCTCTACGCTGAAGATCTCTTGCAAGCTTGTCTCCATTAATATCTGGTGTAAAAACTTTAAAGCCTTTTATCAACCACTGGGCCGAAGGAGCTTCCACAAACAAACTTTACTCACTATAAATAAAGATTAACCCGTTATGTTTTTTTTGTTTGTATTCAATTTTGCTCCGATTCAAATTATACATGTAGGTAGCATCACTTGGTTAATCCTCCCCAATTTCACACTACATGACTAAATTTGATGCTTCCGATAATAATTCTAAAATATCGAAATTTTGATACCAAAACTTATGTTTCAAAGTCATTTTAAAAGATTTGACTTTATATAGCTTTTTCTGATTTCACAAAACAAAAAACTATATTCCTTCAAACATACTAGTGATTATACCAATGGATTTAAATCGAAAACTCAGATGACATCTCAAAAAACTCCA
The DNA here is from genome assembly GCA_900128785.1 of Arabis alpina. Lineage (NCBI taxonomy): Eukaryota > Viridiplantae > Streptophyta > Magnoliopsida > Brassicales > Brassicaceae > Arabis > Arabis alpina. Next base: position 26,264,005 of record LT669793.1, read on the forward strand.
TATGGTAAAGAAAATCATATCATATCATGGAAATTCACGTACCTTGCGTTCATCATTAATTAATCACTTCACATAAAATCTTAGATGGAAGGTTAAAAGAAGACATTTGCTGCTTCACAAGCTGATTCATTGATACCTTGATCTGCATTGTCAAATCCATTATCAAAAATGGATAATAACATAGAAAGAAAAGTAGTCTAACAATTAATCATATAAATCACAACAAGTTTTACAATTCAACTATGATGCCAAATGAAACAAGAACCATTAGAAAAACTGATTTAACAAATACGGAAGACATTATACATCACCAATATCATGAGATACAAAGTAACAACAAACCTACCTGATCGATGTGATCTTCTGAGAAGTAATAAACTTGCTCCTTTTTGCAGGGTAGAGTTACAGTAGATCTAGCTCAAGCATTCGTTAACACCATATACAAAGCGCATTCATAGCCGCTATAAACAAATAGAGAATACAAATAAACAAGTTACGAGATGCCAAATGAAAGAATAAAAAATCGTTTGAATATTTATAAGAAATAAACCTCAAGATTCACCAGTCGATAGAACATTTTGAGTCTACTTAAATTTGAAGATGATGGTCAAACTGACCTAGAAAAAAACCGTAAGAATAACCGTAATTCAAATATATGTCAAAAAAAGAATACATAGTGCATTAATCCTGCTCAAGTATATATATAGAAATTTAACAAAAGTTATTAAGCCAAGACAAGCTCTTAATTTTATTTTTTGCAGATTTGTTCTCATTTTCAATTCGGTTTAGAAGTTTTGAGTTTTATCAGGCGGGTTCAATGTTATGGAGATCCCTGACCTGAAATTTGATTTTAGCCCTCATATAGCAACTATTACAAAAACATACCTGGATTTAACATGTTTAAAACAAAAAATCCAGGCCCAAAGAAAACATAAATAAATTGAGTATATGTGCAAAAATGAACTCGCAGCAGAGGCATATGGATATGACCGACCAGGGTTTATAGAAGCCTAAGCTGGCTACTGATCAAGTTCGTTGTTTACGGGATTAAAAACAAACCCAAAACATCTCCAAATTTACCAAAATAATTGTAACACATATGCTGACATAGATAATGTGTTTGTGCAAAAAGGCTTGGTTTTAGAGGAAGACTTGTGTACTTTACATTATTTTTAGTATAACATTTTTTTTTGACTCTAGTCTCCACAGTTGGAATGAAACTTTAATACCGGAGTTGCGTCTTGTTCATGAATGAATTCCAAAGTGAATGACTCTCCTGTCTGGACACCATTAGTCTCACAAAAGCCTTTCCAACCAATTCCCAGAGCTACAAATCCATCTCTTGACAATCGATATGCCGAGTAATCCATTCCGTCTTTACCTAATAGAGTTATCTTCCCAAGCTTGTCGATGCCATGAGCTCTCATGAATTGACTTGGCAGATGCTGCAAAATATTTGAACAAATTAACACCTCTAGTTACCAATTAGAATACAAAACCAAAACTAACCAACCATTAAAACAAGACTTGTTTGATGAACTTACGAGTGTACAGGCTCTGACATCTTCAGGTACAAGTGTCATTGTCACGGATCGGTTTTGCATTGGTGACAATGAATCTTTTATATTAGAATGACACTTCTTTTGCACCAGAGTCCTTGAACTTTTCTTCTCTCTATTGTCCTTGTCTTTGATGGTCTTTTTTCCATTGCTAGGATATGTGGAAATTGACTCTTTCTCGCTATCTTTTGAACACTTTCCTCGCTGCCTTGGATCACTCGTGGAGTCTTTATTGACCAAACTGAGCGTAGCAGTTCCGTTTTCCAAAATTAACTCCAACTTGAAGGAGTCACCAATTTTAAAGCCGTTTGCTTTAGCAAATTCTTTCCAACCTTTTCCCAAACTCATTCTTCCTGTGGCTTCCCGGTTAAGATTTGTGAGCCACTTAGTACCATCTTTACCCACTAGAGTTATCATCCCAGGTTTGTCCAAACCATTTTCTCTCATGAATGACAATGGAAGATGCTGAAAAAGAATTGAAATGAAGAATATAACCAATGATTAAGAGTGCAAGTGATAAAACTAACTAGCCCTCTGAAGCAAGAGTTGGTTGATGAGCTCACCAGTCTACCGTTTCTAAGGCAGTCATGTGTAACTGTTCTTGTAATAAATCGGTTTATGTTTGATGAAGTTGAATCTCTATATCTCAGATGGTTCTTCTTTCTCTTCTCTTTGCTGATATTTTTTCCACCGCTAGGTTCTATGAGAAGAGACGCTTTCTTGCTTGATTTTCCTCCTCCACTCATTGCACGAGAGAAACTAAGCAAAGGTGTTGCTCCGTTTCCAACTAGCTTGAATATAAAGAAGTCTTTTGCTTTTTTACCGTTTTCATCACAGAAATTTCTCCAACCTCGGCTTATGTAGAAAGTATTAGATAAGTTGTTGAACCTCAGATCCAATGTCCATGATCGTTTCCCTTCTTCTGTCAAAACAATCTTGCGGCAGATTCTTTTAAGACCCTTTGGACTTATAACACCTTTTGGAAGATTCTGCGAAAAACAGGTTGATACATTTTCAGCATTTCCTCATGATACCATGTTGTACAACACATTGTTCAGTTTCATAACTAACCAACATAAAGATAATATGGCAAAACGTGAAAAAACACCTTTTTAGTTTCATTTTCATGATTCAATAAGTAGGCAAATAGGCCAAATCTAAAACTCCAAATTAAATCACCATGGTTTATACAAAAAACTAAAGCCAAAGTTAAAATTATCTAACAAAAGACATATACTAACTAAGCAACGATGTTTGATCAAACCTAACCAAAACCATATTGAAGTAAACTTTTGATTATATTTCAACAAGCTTTTTCCTAAACCGAAATGCGCAGTTCTAGAAACATTAGTGAGTGATTAAACCACAGTGTTAGTAAGAGATTTTGACTTAGAGAGTGACTAAACACCAATATGCAAAAACAACTGGAAGTAGAAAATAAGATAATCACCAGAGTATCATTTTGTAGATTCGAAGCCTTAACAAGGGCCACAAATGAAGAGGAATCAACTTGTGTTTCTGAATTGTTCTTCTTCGATTTCTTCTTTCTCGCAAGTTCTATATCAGTAAGAAAACAAACAAGTTAGAATTTTTTTAAACTGTTATATAACAAGGTAGAAAAGAACTGAAATGACCCGTGTTGTCTTCATTAGATGAAATGGATTCTTCTGTTCTTGGATGCAGATTCTTCTTCTTCATTGGTAAGTCTCGAATTTCACAGCGATTAGGTTCCAAATGTAACACCATCTCAGCAAAGGTCTTCACTTTCCACGCCTTCTACTCACATATGTTTCTTCGAGAAGAAATCTACAGGGATGGGTAATATCTCAAAAAAACCCTAGAAATTTCTCAAGTGACAAGAAGTTTCCTTTTCAGGACCGAGTTTAGAGTTAAATTTGATTGATGATTCTCCTTATTATATTGGAATTTGATCGGACAAAAACCAATATTTCCGACGAGAAGTTGAACCGGATAAAAGCTATTAGCTTATCGTTTGATTTGGTTTTGGTATGGGCACTTTGGAATTTGGGAATTTGTGGTGTATAACCAACAAAAAAACTATAATTAAAAACCTAACCAATTAACCTAAATCTAGTGAACAAGATTATGCTACGTATGCTTATTTTAGTTAGTTGCCTAATTATTAAAAAATTTTGGTTATTAAGCAAATTAGCCCTTGGAATTTTTCCTCTTTTATTTTCCTCTAACAATTTTATAATGTGAAAATTAAGAAATACTTATATTATTATTGGAATAATAATTACACTCTAACACATTTTTTTATAAAAATTTACACTAGGTGACACTTTTGTTTTAAAGCACATTTTTTTATTTTTTTCCCTTCTTTTTTTAAACAAAAAGACTAAAATACTCTTAATGAAGTTTTTCTTTCTTTTTCTCCACATGTGATTTGTATTTTCAATTGTGACCATTAGATGAAAGATTTAAAATGAATGGCTAGGATTGAACGAATTTTAAACACATGTTTTTACAACTTTTTGAGTTTGTGTGTAGTTTTTGTGTATCAGAGTTGTGCTCATCCACGAACTCTTATCCACGAAATCGTTTTTTCAATATTTCATAAAAAAATATCTTTCAAATAACAAATTCTTAGTTTACATTACCAACACGTTTAACAACTCTACTATTACCATGAATTTGGTTCAACAAAGTTATTTTCGTCGTCCTTGGCGGCGCTTGTTTTTGTGTGTTTGTGTTTTTATTAGAATTTGGTTCAATAAAGTCATTGTAATAGTAGAGTTGCTAAACGTGTTGGTAATGTAAACCGAGAATTTGGTATTTAGAAGATATTTTTTTAATGAAATGTTGGAAAAGCGATTTTGTGGATAACTGTTCTTGGACGAACACAAGTATGATATACAAAACCACATACAAACTAATTTTTTTGTAAAAACATGTCTTTAAAGTTCGTTCAATCTCAACCATCCGTTTAAAACATTCATCCAATGATCACGATTGAAAATACAAATCACATGTGAAGAAAAGGAAGGAGAAAACTTCATTAAGGGTATTTTAGTATTTTTGTTTAGAAAAAAAATGAAAGAAAGACGAAAAGTGTGCCTAAAAACAAAAGTGTCCCATAATATAAACTTTTGTCAAAAAAGTGTGTTAGAATGTAAATAATCCTATCATTATTTGGAAAAGTGGTATACCGAAATACCATAATCAAATTTTTTTTTTCAAATCTACCACATTTTTATCATTTTTCTCTTTCTTTCCTACATATAAAAGAGAAATTTGAGAAGGAGCATGTGGGACAGTGATCTCCACCTCTGGCTGCCATCTCACCCACCTCTGGCTGCCTTCTCACCCACCTCTGGCTGCCTTCTCACCCACCAGAGCTCGAATCTGGTCTCCTTCATTAGAAAGATAAATAAGTTGTTGTGGCCCACAAGAAGACAAAAAAAGAAAATTATGGCAACTGCCATTTCTTATGCAATTTGTTGTCAAATGTGCCATAAGTCTAACGAGTTTACGAAATTTGCCATTATTTGCAATCAATTTTGATATGGGAAAGAAAGAAAGACCAATTTTGCCCCCATATTCTTTATCTCATTCTTTCCTCTTCATCCACACATTCTTTATCTTTTATTTCTTTTTTTTCTTTTTTTTTTCTTTTTAAAATCATTTTTCTCTCTCTCTCTCCCTCTTTCCTTATCATCTCTCTTTCTCTCTTTATGTGCAATAGATAGTGGTGATTGTAGACACATATATGCGTTGATGGTGGTGCACATTGACAAAGACGGCAGACATAGGCAAAAATGTAGACGAGATGGTGGTTGTGGACGAAAACTGAAACGACCCGACCCGTTTTTTTTTTTTTTTAAACAATAAACCCTTGGTCTCGGACTAGCATTCCCATAAATGCTATCCTAAACAACCAAGCAACAACAACCAGACAACCAGCGGATAACATCAATCATAACCAAATAATTCATTCCATAAAAACTAAACCAATTCAACTCAAATTCCAATAACAATTCCAATACAATAAAACCAGCAACCTAGCGGAGTTCTAAAACAGAAATGGAAAGCAATAAAACCACACAGCACGAAACCGAGACCCTAGATCATCTCCCTCTTCGTTGCCATGATTCCACGATCACAATTTGCCTTTACCTGCATCACATGGAAAAAAGAGATGCGTGAGTATTATCATAAATACCCAGTGAGACGGTCCTCCCATCTACGACTGCGCACACAGACGCAATGGATCCGCTCAGGCAAACACGCATCAAACAATCACACAAAACACAACAACGGCTCAACCACAGCCCAAACAGGCAGCCTGTCGAGCGACACTACCACTAGGTGTCGATCGACAGCCCTGTTCACACCTGTCGATCGACACACCCACGGTGCCTGTCGATCGACAGCTCCACAGGACCCTGTCGATCGACACAACCACTAGGTGTCGATCGACAGCTCCTCGATCACCTGTCGATCGACACAACCTCTAGGTGTCGATCGACAGCTCTCGTGTGACCCTGTCGATCGACACACCCAAGTGCTGTCGATCGACATGTCGTCGCAGATTCATGGGAAATCGATCATTATCCTCTCGGATCGATCCCTCCTCTGCGTTAACACGAAACCTGCACGAAAATCACAATCCAAACACAATTCACAGACACAATCAATCCACAACACAATCCAATCAATCAATTTAACCTACCACCAATCAACCCTAACGAATCCACCGGCCCAGAAGCCATGGTCACGCACTCACCTTAGATTTTCGGATAGGATTTGTTGGATATTGAGGCTAGACACGAATCCACGACAATCTCCTCAAGAAACTACTCCAAATCCCTCAAGAACGAAACCCTAATTCTCAAGAACTCACAGGAAACAGAGAACTCCTCTCAAACTCTGTCTGCTGCGTTTTTGGGACTTTGGTTTGCTCAAATGCGGCCAAAAACCCTTAAATACGAAGCCCTAGGGTTTACCCAAACCGGCCCGGTCCAATTGAACGACTTAAATCGAACCAGAAAACCAACCAATTCGGGCACCTGTCGATCGACAACCACTAGGTGTGTCGATCGACAGCCCCTAAGAGCCCTGTCGATCGACAGACACCAAGTGTGTCGATCGACAGCCCCTCCATTTTCACAAAAATGGTTCACGGGCGTCACAAAAACAACGATGAATGACTTATTATCCGTCGCGATAGTGGACAACTTATTCAATATGTTTGGTCTACATCATCTATATTTAGTCTACATCATCTATATTTTGTTCACTACGCCGTCTATATTTATTTCCACCATCTACTACCGTTATTGTCCACAAGAAACGTCTTCACTGCCGTCAATCATCCACCACTCTCTTCGACTCCATCCACCATCGACCACAGTCTCCTTCCACAACCATCATCTATGTCTCATCCATCATCGTTCTATCCACAATAATTGTCTCTGTTTTTGTCCATAATGAGAGAAGAAAAAGAGAAGGAGATGTTGGAAAGATAAAAAGATGTTGGAAGAGAGAGAGAATCATATTTATTTTGTGGAAGAGAAAAGAGAGAAAGATGTTGGAAAGATAAAATAGGGCAAACATGTATTTTCCTTACAAATTAGAAGACAAAAAGTGGCAGATTTCAAAAGAAATCAGATTAATGACACATTTTGTAAGGAAATTGGAAATAATGGCAATTGCCATAATTTTTTCCGTATAAAAGATATTTTTTACCTTTCTTCACATTTTCTTCTTCTTCTCCAATGCATCTCTCTCTCCATCTTTCTTGATTTATTTCATAGTGTTAATGGTGGTGGCGATTGCCGGAAAAGAAAGTGATGGCGGTGGGAAAAAAATGACGATGGAAACGGTGGCCGGAAGACAAGATGAGAACGGTGGTGGACAAAATGAATGGAACACTGATGGACAAAGATGCCGACTTGTAAACAAATGGCGGGGGACAAGATTACAGAGGACAAAATGGCGACAGAGGCGATGGTGGGAGGACAAAATGGCGATGAAGATGGTTGCTGTAAACAGACAGTGATGGACAAGATTGCAGAGGATAAGATGGCTACAGAGACGGTGGTCGGAGGACAAGATGGCGATGAAGACGGTGGATGTAAACAAACGGCGATGGACAAGATTGCAGAGGACAAGATGGCTACAGAGAAGATGGTCGGAGGACAAAATGGCTTTGAAGACGGTGGCTGTAAACAGACGGCGATGGACAAGATTGCAGAGGACAAGATGGCTACAGAGACGGTGGTCAGAGGACAAGATGGCGACGAAGACGGTGAATGTAAACAAACGGCGATGGACAAGATTGCAGAGGACAATATGGCTACATAGAAGATGGTCGGAGGATAAAATGGCGAAGAAGACGGTGGCTGTAAACAAACAGCAATGGACAAGATTGCATAAGACAAGATGACTACAGAGACGGTGGTCGGAGGACAAGATGACGATGGAAACGGTGACTGTAAATAGACGGCGATGGATCAGATTGCAGATGACAAGATGGCGACGGAGACGGTGGTTGGAGAACAAGATAGTGACATAGACGGTGACTGTAAACAGACGGCAGTGGACAAGATAACGACACGATAATGTAATCGTGATGGACAAGACGATGACAAAACTCTCTTGCACTTAAGGGTGTTTTTTGTCTTTTCCTAATATTTTGTACAGTGAATTGTGGTATATTGAAAAATATTTCTCCACTTGTGGTAGAAGTGGATAATAATTTCCTCAAAAGTGGTATATTTGACGAATTCATCTTCTATAATTTCAGATTGAAATTACAAGTATACAAAATTATCAAAAATAAATAAATTATTAGATATTTATATAATAGTCATAAAATGTATATTAAATGAAGTGAATTTAACGATATTGTTTCCGTAGACAAATTTTTTTCACTAATAAATTATTGAACCAGCTATATTTTTTTTTTTGTATTCATTTTTATTGTTTCGCAAATTATATACGTGGATAGTATAGATCCAAAAACCCGCAACTAAAATCTATACCATTATTTGAGAGTCAAAACATATGAGGTGGCACGCTCTCCTTAACTTTAGGAAGTTTAATTTTTAAATTTTTTTAGTTTTTTGTAAATGATTTTTTGTGTTAATCGTAATTATATTTTCCATAGTTATTATATTTTTCATAGGTATTTTTGATTTAATGCTATACTTCCATATTTATCTAATAGTCTTATTCTTTTCTTTATTGTGTAAATATCATAGTTATCTTTTCCATTTTTTTTTGATTTAATGGTAAACTTTCATAGTTATCGTATTAATATGTTTAGATTCTGTTTATTAACAATCTCCGAGATATTCATAATTCATAATAATATATCATCAACGTTCATATTTATCTTTTTTGTATATATCTATTGTAGCCCTAGATCCTCATGATATTATATATATATGCATCTATCTCCTCTCTACTTTTACATGTTTCTCAATATTTGATTTTAGGGTTCGAGTTTTCTCATGTAGTTTATTTTGATTATTATTGCCTTCGTACTCACCTTCTGATTTTGATTATTATTTTCTTCATACTAACCTTCTCATCTACCTTTTTTGTATAGGTTTACGGTCTGGGAATGCTGTTTTTGGATAGCATGATGCTATCATACTTTCATAAGCGAAAGGAATAAATTATGGGAAGCCCTAAAATATTCGTGTATATATACTATCTCTGCTAACTTTGCATCATATTTTTATTATTTTGCCTTTTGCTAATGATCACGTATATAGAACTCGACCCTTTTGCTAATAGTCATGGTTTTTGCTAATGATTTATTTGTTGTTTTGTTGTAGATAATTTATTCGATTGGTTTTGCCTGATTTGTTTTTGATTTGAGGTTTTTTATAGATTATTAAAGAGATAGACAGAAAAAAGCTTCATGGACGTAACATCCATCTAGAGAAAGTGGTGGTGGTGGTGGTTAGCGTAGCGGCCGTGGAGGTAGACACGGAGGTGGTGGTGGTGGATACGGAGGCGGCTATGGTCGTTATGAAAGACGTAGCGACGGTGGTGGTGGTTATGAAAGATGTAGCGACAGTGGTGGTGGTTTTAATAATAGTTTCTCTTATTATTGTAGTTTGTTTTGAATTCTCTGAAAATATTGATTGTTTACTGTTGTTTCTTTTTGTTTTCAGGCTCATCCGGATCATATTGAGTGTTTTTAAACATTTTAATTTGTTTATATTGTTATCGCATCTTCATGTATGTTTGGTAAGGACTGATTTAGATAGGAATGTTTTGGTGTTTATCGATTCTCTCAATAAACTTATTGATATGTTTGGGATTTAAAGAACATGACCTGGAAGTAAAATTTTTGTCGTTTTTTTTGGGGTTAAAACTCTTTATATCATTCTTTTGTGTTTGTAGGCGATTACGATGTTTTATGACTATCTATCTTACGGTATGTTCATACCAAACATTTATATGTTACTCTAAATTGTTTTTAATATTTATTTGTCATTTTTAGGGTGTAAAATTTATCTGCTACTCTAAATTATTTTTAATATTTTATTGTCTTATTTTTTAGGGTATAACCAGAAGTGTCTGGTGATGGATTGGGTTGTGCTTCACGGTTGTTGTCTTGTTGATCGGTTTAGTGTTCTTAAATATTTTTTATTTATATGGTTTTTGTTTAATGAATAGTCTAACATTTTCTTCAGTTTCTTCAAAACGTTTTGTTACTCTTAATGATTGTGTTTATTAATTTTCTCTTTTGTATCTTCTAATAATTTGGTTTAGTATATTGCTTTCTTTGTTTTTAAGACAAATCGGAGTTTCGCAATCAGAAAATCATGTCGATGGTTTTAGTTAGGTACTTATTCGTATAATTTATTTTCTCCTTCCCGATAGATATATCATGCGTTTCTCTTTACTGGTCAATATTCATTCTTCTGATTATTTCATGATTTAGTGTATCATCAAAGCGGCCAAATTTCACCCTAATCAGATTGAATTGACACCAATCAATTTACCTTTTTTTCATTAACTTATTCACTACAAGAAAACAGATCATTAGCGACGCCGAAAAGAGTCACAAAAGCGTCACAAAAGAGTGATTAGCCACTACTTTGTGACACAATTTCGGCGTCGCAAAATCTTCGTCGCTAATTTTTAGCGTCGCAAAAGCGTGGAAAATTAGCGACGCATTTATGACACTTAGAAGTTGTCGTAAATTTGTGACTACTTTACGACGCTTTTAGGTAGTCACTAATTAGCGACCAATCAGTGACACATGTTGGGTGTCTCAAAGTTGCGACGTTTTTGAGACTACTCAGTTGTGGCTAATTAGCAACGAATGAGTGACATCTTTATTTACGACGACTTAGTGACTGATTTTTCAGTCGTTAAATGGCGACTATTTTGTAACGATTACGTCGTCGTACATATGCGACGCATCTGAGACTACTTGTGTTGTGGGGAACGCTTGTGTGTGGTCACTAAAGAGTGAGTAAGTAGTCACAAATTAACGACAGTTTAGCAACTCTTAGGAGCAGGAGTCACTAAAGAGTCACTAAAGAGTCACTAAAGTGTCACTAATTAGCCACAACTTTGTCTCTCTTTAAGTATTGTTGGTCAGTTATGTGTTGCAAATTTGCTACTAAACTGGAAGTAAAGAACAACCTAAATCTGTGCAAACAAATCCCAAACGAAAACCAAATTAAAAAGTAATGCTGAAATTGGAGAAAGAAACATCACATAAAGTTGCATAAATGTTTGCATTACATAAGAAACAAAAAGCAAAGTAGATAATTATACATAGCATTACATAAGCCGTTAATTAAACATTAGAAAAAGTTAAGTAAGTTCATTGTTTAGAGAAGGTAGAGAGTTTGAGAAACAAAAGAAAGAAACCTTTCAAGTGTTGGAATCATCATTTGCAGCGTCGAGGTATGCAGCGATTCGCGGATCGTCTTTCTTCAAAAAGGAGAGGAGCTTCTCCATTTCAGAGACCCGGGACTGACTTTGCCTTAGCTCAAGCAGTTCAACGTTACGTTGCTTATTCTCCTCATCCCGCTTCTGGTTCTCCTCATCTCGCTTCTGGTTCTCCTCATCTCGCTTCTTGTTCTCCTCATCACGTCGCCTAATCTCCTCATCGTGTTCAGCTATCTTCTGACGAGCAGATTTCATCTCTTCCTGGAGCTCTTCTAGGTCAACCGCATCAGAAGATGAGGTTGCATATTGTACCTTCCTTTTCCCTTTGTTGAAGGTCTGAGACAAACCACCAATTCCAAAAGGGTTGCCTTTTTGATCGAACTCAGTACACTGCAACAACAATCACAAATCCAGATTCTCAACAGAAATAAAGACACCAACAGAAAAAGAAAGCAGGAGAGGAAACCAGGAGAGAGAGGATTGCTAACCTTAAGGAAAAGCTGATTCTTCTCGTCAACGGTGAGGTTGCGGTGAGTGGAAAGCTCAGAGGATAAGTCAGGGTCCTCTACTCCAGCGCCTGGGTCCTGTTTGAGAACCTCTGCCAGTCGCATCTCATACGCATCAGATATTTGCTTTTAGATCAACAAACGTTCCATCTGCCGCTGTATGCGTCCTGACAAATACTTCTCCAAAGGAGACATGTCTCCTTAGTTCTTCCTCATGTAGAAATAGAAGTGAGGAAAAAGATAATTAAGTAAGTAGAGAATAGAAAAAGATTAAAGTATTACCATTTGTTGCTCAACAGTCAAGTGAGATGTTTGGCCAGAGACGTGTTTGTAGATCTCAAGTCCACCACGAGTAGAGGTACGGGAGTTTGAAGCAGTGTTGCTCTTAGTGATTGCCTCTGGAGTTTTCCAATAGTTGCACATATGTGCCCAAAGCTTGGTACCAATCCAAATTGGCCTAACACCCTTCCTCCTAACTTGACTCACTATTCCTCGCATCCGTTTCGTAGCAATCCTGTTGAAGTTAGCTCTAACAAGCTCCGTGATCCCTATATCCCAGTTGTATTTCCGCTACACAGTAGAAAACCTCAGTTAAAATTTGAATGAAACAAGCAAAAAAACTGAAAACAGAGAGAAGGAGGAGAGTGAAACATTACCGCAAACGTCCGGAAATATAGTTCTTGTTTAACTATTGGAGTGACACCCCAGCTGTAGTAGGGGCCATCGAACTTGCGACGAAAGATCCCAACAATGCAACGGGTCAATATTCCATTGTTCCGAGTAAACCTAGCACATCAGACAAACATACACACTTACACAAAGGCAAAGAAAATGGTTCAAATGCAATTCAAGAAAAACTAAAGCAGATGAAAAAATCCAGTCAAACTAGTTAGCTAAACCAGAAGAGAAATACAAAGAAAACTTACCATAAGCTATCTCGGATAGGAACCTCACTGAGGAGGGGTAGTCGTTGTCTTCCTGGAAGAGCCAAGACGTTTTCCAAGAGCTGTTCATCGTCTAGCCCTTCTGGTTCGTGATAACCATCGAATTTTTCAACTTGGTTTGGTTCACCATCTCCGAAATCATCTGCATCTTCCTCTTCTTCCTCATCTTCCTCATCTTCATTCTCAACCTCTTCTTCTATGTGGCGAGACTGAGAGGATTGGTGCCGTGGTTGGTCATTCAGGTTGAGGTTAGAGAGGTGGTCACCGGATGTAGCTCTAGACGTTAGTTGAGCAAACGGAAGCCTATTAGTCGTATCTCCGAACTGATGAGGAACATACCTGGTTCGAGAAACAGAGACGGTCGCCTGAGAGTCTTGAGATCTACTCACCACGGGTGGAGAACGACTAGTCGGGTTGGAGGAATACGAAGAACGACCACCGGTTGACCTAAGTCGTTGCGGTGGTGTATGACCGCTCTGTCTGGCAGGAACCTCTCCGGCGATGTCTATCTCTGGTCTTCGTCCTGTAGTTGTAGCATCTTCGATAACCGCTGCAAGCGTATCAAGACCGCCGGCTCTACCCTTACCCTCTCGCCTACTGACAGGTGGTGGTGCATGTGATGTTGAAGCATCACGGCCGGTTTGTTTCACACCACCAGGAGCTACTTTGGTGCGTTTAGTGAGAGCAGCAGTAGGACCGCTGGGTCCGCTCACACCACCAGTACGACCGACGGTTGGTTTAACACGAGAACCTGAACCGACGGTTTGTTTACCGCGGCCTCGCCTTTGTGTACCTCCACGGCCTCGCCCGTTAGAACCTCCGCGACCTCCTCTAGTCGTAACAACCATATCGATTCGTCGATTCGAGAGAAAGAGAGACAGAATTATAGAGAGAGATAGATGAAGAACAGAGAAAGAGACTAAGCGGAAATTGTAAGAGATTAGAGAAAGGTTTGTTTAGGGTTTTTCGATTTGGGGATTAGGTTTTGTAATGGAATCGACAGAGAATTGAGAGAGAGAAGATGAACCGACGAAGAAAGGAGAGAAACAGAGATTGAATGATCGAGAGAGAGAGATGAAGAACCGAGGCAGAATTGAGGAACGATTCTGTCTCGAATCGACAGAGAATCGAGAGAAAGAGAGATTGAAAGAGGGAGAGATGAAGAACCGACGCATAATCGATTAAGGATTCTGTTCAATTCACAGAGAGAGAGAAGAAGAACCGACGAACAAAGGAGATAAGAAGAACCGACGAAGAAAGGAGAGAAAAAGAGATTGAAAGATCGAGAGAGAGATGAAGAACCGAGTGAGAATCGAGGAACGATTCACAGAGAATCGAGGAACGATTCACAGAGAATCGAGAGAGAATCGAGAGAGAATCGACAGAGTCGAGAGAACATTCGAGAGAGATGAAAGGGAGAGAGAGGCGAATTGGGGATTAGGGTTTCTAATTTGGGGGTTTTTAGTTTATATATGTAGGTCACGAGTCACAAAAGTGTCGCTAAATCGTCGCTAATATTAAGTTCATGGGCCAGACTTGCCCGCGTAAAAGGCCCAAAATTTTCCCGGGTTCTAACCCAATTTTTTTTCGTTTTGAGCTAAAACCGCGTGGCTAAATAGTCACTTATTTGTGACGCTTTTATGACACATTTGCGACGAAAAAGACCCATACCCTAAACCCTAAACATTTTTTACTTATAGATTGATCTTTTCGAATTTATATATGAAGTTCTGATGTATTCTTATCCATTTAATTGACTTTTTAGCATGATATTAGTACTAATAAAGTTTATCTAAAGAAAATCACACACTTTACCTTAAATTTCAGTAAAACTCCTTATGACTTTACCTACAATCACACATTTCCACTTGACTATGTAATTTCTCTATTTTCAGACTTGTTATGACTGTTGTGTGTTACGAAAATGTAAATATAGGATAATATACTGTATGTAATTCAACAATGTTGTATAATTTTGCAAAATTCTTAGAAGTAGTTGGAAAAGCGTCACTAAAGTGTCACTCTTTTGCGACGCTGTTGTGACGAATGTGTAACACATTTATTAATCTGACAAACGATAATCTCAAACTCTAAAGAGTCGCATATTCGTTGCAAATGAGCGACACGTTTGCAACTAGTTAGTGACAACTCTAAAAAGGAAAAAAAAAATTGTGGTTATACCTGGGCTCGAACTCGGGTCTGCAAGGTGTATATGAGATGCGAAACCATTAGGCCACTGAAGGCATTCGTTTGTTTATCAGAATACAAGGTATATAGGACGTGAGAAAATTAACATTTTCGTGACACTTTAAAAAAAATGTTGTTGTACCTGGGGTCGAACTCGGGTCTACCGGAAGTTTAAGAGAGATGCGAAACCATTGGACCATTGAAGGCATTCGTTTCCTTATCAGAGTAACAAATATATATACACACGCGGACGAACATTTTTAAAAAATGTGGTTGTACTGATGCTCGAACTCGGGTCTATAGGAAGTATTAATCAGATGCGATACCGTTGGGCCACTGAAGGCATCTGTTTATTTCTCTGACTAACAAATATATATACACGCTCCCGAATTTTAAATTCTAACAATTTTTTTTTCACACAATTACAACATACATTACTACTATATCTAAAATGTGATTTAAATTTCTTCATCTTCGTTGTCGTCTACGTCTTCTTCTGAAGATGATAAATTACATCGAAATTCATCCATTGGATCGCAATCAGCAATTTCAAAATCGATGTACTCAATTGGATGATTTCCATCAACTAGACCATCAACGTTGATGTCTTCGACCGTCTCCGTTACTTCATCATCCTCAGTTTGTTATAAAATGACAAGCTCATTGTCCTTAAATTTTCTTTCAACACGATTCCTTGGATTAACTTTTAATACTGATAGCCAAACTTTTTGAGGACGTTTAGGATTTGGGTATGGCAAAAAACATACTTGATCTGCTTGAGACGCTGCAATATAATTAAAATTAGTTCCATTTTAAGAAAATAGAAGAACAATAATGTATACCGTCTTGTATGTGATGAGATAATTCATACCTAATACATATGGATCTTATGAGTTTGCTATATATTTCCCGGATTGTAGCACGTCGATAATGCCTCCCGTGCTCGTTCGAGTTCCTTTCCCGGGTGTAGGGTCATGCCATTTGCAGTAGAAAAGTACAATTTTCAAATTCAAATATCCTGGATATTGGATCTCAATAATTTTCCTAATGGTCCCATAAAAATCATCCTCGCTGGCCGCTTCAGAATAATTTTTTCCTCGCACACAAATCTCATAATTTATTGTTTTTTTGTTTTTTCCATAGGCCTTTGTATGAAACAAATACCCCCTTGTAAAATACATAGGCCATGACCTAATCTTGCCTTCAGGCCCGTTTGCTATATCGCGAACCCACATGGGAAAATTTTCTTTACTTTTCATTGCTTCAACCTATATATACATAGAAGGGTTAAAGTATCACTGCGTTGAGCGAAACAATATATATTTACGAGCGAAACAAGTTATGATGGATACATACATATTGGCGGACCCATATATGAAATTCATCATCTCTTTTTGCTATGACTTCAACATCAGTAAGTCGAGGATTGTCAATTCGAATTTGTGCATCCACCAAATTGTACGTTTTACGAAACACTTGATTATGAATAACTTGGTAAAAAATATTAACAATTCATATATTTAATTTAATAATGATCCTAGCAGTTAAGTTACCTTTCAAGCGGTCGGAAATATGAGCAATTACGCAAAACGTATGAATGTGCGTACTTGTAATCATTCTCCGTTAACCA
This sequence comes from Arabis alpina, assembly GCA_900128785.1. Lineage (NCBI taxonomy): Eukaryota > Viridiplantae > Streptophyta > Magnoliopsida > Brassicales > Brassicaceae > Arabis > Arabis alpina. The sequence continues at coordinate 26,280,722 of LT669793.1, forward strand.
AGATTTTGTACATATTTCACCAGGACGACCTACTTCAGTAAATATATCTGGTACTTCACAATCGTAGATAGGTACTTCACCTTCATCGTACCGACTTGCCCTGGATAATGAATTTACCAATAATTAATAACTATTCTTCTTACTTTTAAAAAAGCAACAAACATGCACGCTTCTAAATAACACGACTATTACCTTCTTTTGCTAGCTGTAGAAATATGAGGGGCGAAGTAGTGTTGTGAGAAATAAGAAATCTCATCATTAATGTACGATTCACCGATCGATCCAGCTGGATATCTTTTGTTCTTCGCTTTGCCTTTCAAATGTTTAAAAAACCTTTCAAACGGGTACATCCACCTATATTGCACAGGACCACCAAGCTCGGCTTCGTATGGCAAGTGTATGGGTAGGTGCTCCATCACATCAAAAAAAGAAGGCGGAAAGATTTTTTCCAAGTTACAAAGTATCATCACAATGTTCTCCTTCAAAAGTAGGACACGACTTATATCCAACGATGTGCTGCTTAGATCACGGAAAAATGCTCAAATTCCTACAAATAATCGATGTATATATAAGTATTATTTAAAAAGCTAAATAATAACATGATGAAATGACAATTTTTATATATATCTATATACCTGATAATGCTTGGTGCACTTTTGGAGGGAGAAGTTCTGCAAATACAAACAGAAGCAAGTGTTCCATAAAGACATGGCAATCGTGACTTTTCATTCCAGAAAATTTTCCTCCACTAATGTCTGCACAGCTTACTAAGTCAGCTACGTACCCATCTGGAAATTTAACCTCATTTTTCACCCATTGTAGTAAGACATCTTTTGCTTTTGAACTCAATCTCCAAATTGGGAATGGGGCGTTGCCATGATCATCAACATGCAATTCTTTCCGCGCACATAATTTTTCAAGATCTAGTCTTGCTTTGACAATGTCTTTTGATCTATCTTTAACATTCATAAGGGTATACATGATGTTATCGAAAAAATTCTTCTCGATGTGCATCACATCAAGACAGTGTCGTAGATCAAGGTCACACCAGTACGGTAGCTCCCAAAAAATGCTTTCTTTATGCCAGTTATGCTAATCTCCGTAGCCGACCGGTTTGATATGATGTCCATTTCCACCACAATCAGATGTTCTTGGCGCCTTCGCTTACCGGATACGGCGGAGAACCTGTTCTCCAGTTAAAAATGTTGGTGGGTCCTCGTTCATTACCGTCTTCCCCTTCAAAATGTTAACTTTGTTCTTCCGTAAAGGATGTTGTGCAGGCAAAAATCTTCGATGACAGTCAAACCAACAAGTCTTCCTCCCAGCCTTCAATTGAAATGCATTTGTTTCATCCATACAAACCGGACATGATAATTTCCCATGCGTCGTCCATCCTGATAACATCCCATATGCCGGAAAATCACTTATCGTCCACAACAAAACAGCTTTATGGTTGAAGCGATTGGTAGATACCACATCTTGCTGTACGGTATTTTTTTCCGTCCTTGACTTTCCTTGTATCTTGGTTTTCCACAAAACCTACAATGCTCCAACACCGAATCTTCTTTCCAGAAGAGCATACAATTATCTATGCATACATCGAATGTATGATACGGCATGCCTAGTTTTCGCATTAACTTTTCCGTCTCGTAGTATGAACCAGTCGCCTTATTAGGCTGTGGTAAATACTCTGTAAACGTTTCCGCCCATGAATCTATGCAATTTTTAGATGAATTGTGGTCTGCCTTGTTGTTCATGAACCTAGCAGCTAATGATAATTGTGAATGACCTTCTTGGCAACCATCATATAATGGGGTGTTTGCAGCTTCTAACAAGTCGTAGAATTGTTTCGCCTCATGGGTAGGTTCTTCATAAACATGATCATTTCCACTATGACCATGTTCATCATGATGATAATCATTTAATGGCGTAGAACCATGAAATGCATCTTGGACCATTCCAGCATAAACATCCTCACCACTATAATTAATTGGTTCATTACCACTAATAAAATCATCATTTACGTAATTGCTACTAGTAGGTCCTGCCCCAACTACATTATATTCTTCCCCATGTTCGGTCCACACATAATAATATTCCATAAAACCATTTTGATGCAAATGGTTTGAAACTTTTCTAATAGGTTTCACACTACCACCATTTTTACATTTCGCACAAGGACAATAAGTCTTACCGTTGCTGCTGATAGCCAACTCCTGGATACTTGCGAAATTCACAAACTCCTTCACTCCTTCCAAAAATTCGGTCGAGAGATTATACGTCTGCGGATCGATCATTCTGTACATCCAATCTCTAGATGAGTTCCACATGATTTTTTTCTTAAAAATTTGTTTTTTTTAAAGAATTTTTTTCTTTGGTTGATCGGACTGAATGAGGAACATACCAACCGATGCACTCATATATATAGGTAAATGTTTGCCACTACTTTGCAACGTAATTCCGGAGTTACAAATTTGTGACGCCATTGTCACTCTTTTGTGACTCTTGTCTCACTCTTTTGCGACGCATTTGTGACAACCTACATAAGTAGGTGGGCAAGCTAACGCCCTTATTTTTCACGTGTCAACTACTTTATTTCCTTGCCGACATGGTTACCGACATAGCTGGAGTGACTCCTTTCCCACGCCCAGAAATCGTAACAAAAGCGTCACAGATTAGTGACTACTTTGTGACACATATTAGTGACTATTATTGGTGTCACACGGGTGTTGCAAATTTGCGACGCGCGTTATGTTAGTCACAGAAACGTCATTAATGTGCGACTACTCTGCAACATGTTTGGGTAGTCGCAAATTAGTGACGTTTCTGTGACTATTGTTTTAGCTGTCGCTAATGAGTATCAAAAGCGTCGCAAAGTAGTCGCAAAATTTGTGACGGAAAAATCAGTCACAAATAGGCGTCACTAATTACCTGTTTTCTTGTAGTGTATTAATATACCTTTTCAGATTTCTCCAAAAGATGCACCAAAGATATCAAAGAGAAGCAGCGAGGAGAAGAAGATCCACCAAGTTATCGGCAATGAGAGTTTTGAAATCTCTGGGAAGTGATGAATTGATTGAGAGCTTGCATTATTGATAAAACATATGCTCGGGAATGTCTTTCGGCTTACTTGAGTAACCCTTGAATGGTTGGCTAGTTTTATTTGATTTCATTGTTTTGAATCTTCCGCATCAGTTTTGTTAAAATGGAGAATACATTTTCTTTCTTTCGTTTAGAGAGTCTTCATTTTTGTTTGGTTAAGATAATGGTATGAGAAGTCCTAACCAAATATTAATTAAAAGCAGCCAAGCAACTACAAAGTTTATGCTCTCATTTGATGATTTGGCTCTCATAGAGCTCGGAATAAGATGATTTTGGTGTATATTTTGTGTTTAGTGTTTAGAGGAATTGAAAATTCTTTTGTTTGTTTGAGAAAATATATAAGTTTACCACTTTTTGGTAGTGTGCATGAATCATAAGCGTAGAGAAAAAGGGTAATAATTGAATTTAACATAAAAGTAAAAAATTTCGTTGTATTTGAATTCTGATAGTTTATACTTATCTAATAAGTAGTATTAAAGTTTATTCACTAAATAGTATAAATTTGAGAACAGGAATATATATCAATAAATAGTATAGTCATTCAAAATCTTCTAAATGGTCGTACTTTAATGATGATTAGCATATCTGTACGTGGAAATTAAGGATATATATGTGGATGAAATTCGTCTTGATTTTTGTATGATGTGTTTTGGTTCAAGTCTCAAACGCTTTGAAATATATTTGAAAGGTTTCGTCAATTATCTGAGTTTACGTCAGCAAATGTTGTTATTGGGGATTTTATTAATAAGTTCTTTAACGATTTGAGTATGGTCACTAAGAGAAAGGAGACACATTATATGGTTGTTAAATTCAAGCTCATCCAACTTTATTGTAACACAACAGTTTAATAATCTCAAGAGATTATATTGATCTTAGTAAAGCCTCATGTAACCCTCTATGAGTCACATAGATGCTCTTTAATGATTCTGACTCTTTCCCATGAATCAGTTGGTTGATTTTGTGGAATCCAAATTTCAGGGTGAGCAGTAAATAAAAAGTAACCTAGGGTTTCGGATTAACATTACTTCAAAAATACGTGATTCTCATAAAATCGGTAAAAAGAGGTCGAATCTAACAAAAATATTGGTTGAATTTTATGTCTATTATAATCAACATAGACCGAGAGAAACCGCATGGTGTTGGAAGAAAGATCGCCTTTAAAATAGAGCAGAAAGAAACAACATTACAGCTGAGTCAATATTAGTGATCTACGTTGAGAATGTCTTTGGTTACTTTGAAGTTCTTTTTTTGTAACTCAGCTCGAACCCGGTTTTTTTCATTATGCTCTCTCTTCATTTCTATCCATAGACTAGAATACTCAAGGAGCCATATGAAGGCATGGAAATTAGTAACAAGAACTTTAAGAGTAGTGATGAATTGTTATTTAGTTGGGGTACGTAAGAAGTTTATATAAAAGAATAGTTTATTCTTTACGAAAAATAAGAAGAAAGCCTCGAAGCAAAGGAAAAATGGGGATAAAAAGCAAAACTGATATGTTTTTACGTAGTCCCCACAACCACCGTAGGCTCACAAAGCTTCATAATTAATTAGGATAACTGTAACGTATGTGTGCGGAGAATAAGTGACGCAGCAACAAGTAAAAAGAGGTGGTGACGGTGAAAAGCGTTGGTGCGTTTCCGAAAACCAACATCGGCGATTAACACTCCTTTGACTTGGGTTCCAAGTAACTAATATTTAATATTTTTTTGCAACTTTTTTGGTCACTGCCACTGTGGCTGCATTATTTGTAGAAGAACATGACAACCATTAAAAGGTGATTAAAAAGTTCTATGTTTGTAAAATCAATTCTCTTTTAGTAAGATTTCTCAAACACCAATGTCCCTTACATAAGAGATCGTTTTTTTTGCTTATGCCTCTCTCTGTTTACCATCTTTGAAACAGAGCTACTAAAAGAGTTACAATATGATATCTTGCTCTCTGATTTTCTCTCATCTTTGTCGTTACATGTAGATTAATATGGAGCTTTGTGATGATGTTGTCCTTAAACCATCCGGAATTTCTAATCGCTTGTTTTTATAAAGAAGAATTTTTGCTCGCTTTGAACCACCAAGAAGGGTTTAGGTCCCAATAAAGCTATTTTTTTAACTCTCAAGTTCCTATTTATGTAGCTACTTGCAAATCATTAGTTCCTACATTAGAGAAGAATCTATGTGTATGATTTGTTCAGTTCCATGGTAGAAGTACTTGGGACATAAAGATTTTTACATAGCTATACGAATGAGGTATCGCGTGGACTACAAATGACACAAAATGGCCAACACGCAAAATAGTAAATCATATATCCATATATTTTGATATATCCATATACTTTTGGGTGTCCTAATCGATAAGATCTATATAATTGGTTAGCTAAGATATCTGACAATCGGTAATAGCCATAGGTAAAAGATATCATACTCTTTTTATACTAAAATCACCACCACCATGTCACTTCATATATCACGAGGTTGATGGTCATGATTTTATAACTAAAAAGGTGATGGTGTTTGATTTTATATTTGCTGGTGAAGAACGTATATATCAAAACATATTTTTTATATAAAAATATAAGGAGTTTGTATGTTGTAAATCTATATTATTTTATAACCTAAAATCTTTTGAATTCTTATTATAAAAGCTAGGACGGGATGGGTAAGGATTATGACATGACGTGGGTAAGAGCTGCGACATGGGTAAGAGCTTGGAGGGGACGAGTAAGGGCTGGGACGGGACAAGAGTAAGGAACAAGACACATGAGTTGGGGTAACGACTATGTTTGTGAATTGAAATAAGTAATAAGCAAAGACTATTTATCCATTATGCATACTTTTGAAAAGAATTCCAAAAAGCTTGCAAGGGTCTTGAGAAGATTCGTGATGAAAAATCACTACAAGAAAACATAGTTTTTGTGACTGATTTTTGTGACCGAATTTTTGGTCACACAATATTGCTACTATAGTGAGACTATTTTGTGACTATTTTGCGACTACAAAAAAATAGTAGCGAAAGAGTCGCACATTTGCGACTGAATAATTTAGTCGTAAATTTAGTCGCAAATGTGTGACCGAATTTACAGTTAGTAACAATTTTGTGACTGAATACAGGGAGTCACAAACGCGTAACATATTTGCGACTATTGTGCGACTACCTTGGTATAACAAATTCGTCACAAAAACAAGTAGGTGGAAATGTGGAAAGTGGGGGCCTAATTAAGTAGGTGAAAACATGGAAATGAAGTGGCTAAGTAGATGATACCAATTTTTGTCACTACTTTGGGGTAGTAACAAAAGAGTAGCAGCTTATTTACTATAAATACACGCTTATTCCCACCTCATTTCTTCATTCCTTACAACAAACATTGTTCTTTATATAAAAAAAAACGTTTAAGAAATACATTTTGCGAAAAAGGGTTTGGGAAAAAGTAAAAGAGTTTGTGAGAGTGATTTTGGAAAAAGTTTTAATTTTAAAGAGTTTCTTTTAAAAAAAAAAGAAAAAAAAGGAGGCATTTAAACCGAAATTGGATGTATGCTAGGATCGACCCGCAAACGAACAATATATCAAGGAAATTTGCGGATGGAGTGATACAATTCATCAATTTCGCAACTAACCAGCCGTTATCGATAAGCAGTGGAGGTAGGTTATGTCATAAATTTTGAAAACATAATGTTATACATGCGGGTTAATGAACATAATTCTAAAAATATGTCTTGTGTTATTACTAATTTAAAGATTACCAAATTTACTTTTACGAGATTTATGGTTAAGGGCATAGGTAAGTAGTTAACAAAAGAATATTGACAAATCGGTCACTTTTTTGTTACTATTTTTGTTGTAGTCACAATTTTGGGACCACTTTGTTACTTCTTTGCATCTATTCCATTTTATTTTTTACAATTTTACCAAATGTTTTTTGTAAGTAGATTAGTTTTAACTATATATAGAGATTAAACATCTACTTAAAACTAATAAGGTATATAAGATTGAAAAAATTATCAAACAAATTTTTTAAAATTAGACTCACCTAAACATTCCAACTCACATAAAACATACATGAACACATACATGTTTAATATAAGTAGTTTGTATAAGTATAAATTTTTTAAACTTTGCTTAGTTAGTATTATTTATGGAAGCATGTACCTAAAAAATGTAAAAAGAATTGATTTATTAAACTTAACTATCAAATTTTGGGTATAAAAATTTAGAGTTTAGGGTTTAGAATTGTCACTAACTAAATAGAGTCACAAATTTGTAACAAATAACCTAATTCTAATTCAAAATATTTGGGGTAATCCAAAATATTTTGGGCTTTTTGAGTCCCTCTAAAACTTCTACCCGATTAAATAATACTAAAACAATTGTTGACATGATTTTTTTTTCTCCTAGAAGAAACAAAACCTAACCCCGCCGCCGCCGTGCCTCTTCTCTCGACGGTGATGCCGTCTCTTCTTTCACCGATCTGTTCCGGCACAAATGAACTCTGCTCCTCCGCCGTACATCCTTTCTCGATGGCCATTTTCTCTTCTCCTCAGTCGATGCAAACTCGGACAACAACAATGGTTGATAAGGTCGTGATTCAAGCCCTATCTACAACCATGGCCTCTGGCTTTCCAATGGGTGATTCTCCACCCCCAATTGAATCAGAGAAACCACAGTCTGAAATCTTTGTTTGCGCTAAATCTACTTTGGCAACAGAGAAATTCGACGATTCTCCTGTTGTTGCTACACCTGAAGCCGTTGGAAACAGAGACACCAACACTTCATCTTTTCTTCCCCTTTTTTCCTCGTGTATCTCTTCATCCCTATACCTCTCTCAATCGATTCGTGTCTGAGTGGATATATAAATCTCTTCTTCCACTTTGTTCATCGTGTATCTCTCTCTCGCGTCGAGTATCTCCTTTGGTCCCTAGACTCCATCGAAATGCCTATCATTCTCTTCAGGTGAAATCAAGATCATTGTTCGACTAGCCAATCTAATCTTACAGGCAGGTGGAGAAAGCAGCTGAGAAGCAGAGAGAGGAAGAGGTAACACTTTCTCAATAGTTATATGATAAATTCACTAGATAATCAACTAACCACTCGTTTAAGTAGTAGCTGCATGATTTGATTTTCTTGGAAGATCGTGGAGATTTTCAATACGATTCTCTTTGGTTTAACTACTCAAGAGTAACACATCTCTGGATAGACAACATTCCATTTGAACTCACATTTTTCTCTGACATTTGTCTTCAATGGTTTACCTCTTATTTTAGGTGTGGACAAACAAGAAAGTGGATTATGCAAAAAGGTCCAGTTTTGGGTATGATTCAATAGCGTAGATTTATTGTTAATTATGGTTACTTTATAAGCTCGCAGTTGTGGGTTAGATTTATATTCTGATTCATATCTTTTTTTGTCTTCGATTTCTTGCCGAGAACTGATAAGGTGCCTCACATTCAAACTAGAGGTGGTTACGAATTGTAATTCATCAATACAATTGCCATTGGTTTAGGTTAATGTTTTGGTTTAAAAGCTAATAATCCTGCTTTAACTGTTGTCAGTGTTTTGAAAACCGGACCGGACCGGGGGTCGGACCGGGTTCAACCGTGAACCGGCCAGCTACCCGGTTTGGGTCGACCCGGGTTTGATTTTTTTTTTTTTTTTTTTTTGAAAATTTTCATTTTTTTATATTTTTCATATTTAATTTTTTTATAATTAAAAATTTATAAAAACAAATACTTGTTTTAAATTTAGTTAATTTTTGTTATGATTTAATGTTTTTAATTTTTTTTTACATATAAACTTAATTATTTGTCACTAATCTTTGTTTATGAATAATATTTTTGTTATTTAAATGATGTTTTTCATGAATAATTTTTAGAAATATGTTTATTTAAATATATAACTATATATTTGGGTATTCTAGTTATAAAAAAAACTATTTATATATTTTTTTTTTAAAAACTATTAAACCCGGTTCGACCCGGTTCGATCCGGTCGAACCACATTGACCCATGACCCAAAAGCTTGTCCGGTTCGGTCGCCGGTCTGGTTTTAAAAACATTGACTGTTGTTGTTCCCTTGTGTTTGAAAATCCGAAAATTGTTTGTACTTCATGAGTATCATCATTCCTCATAATTTTACTTTACTCTTACATGTAGCTTAGTTTGTGCTTGAGATTTAGGACTTAACAGAGCTTGTGAGTCAGGCGAAGAACAACGGTGAAAGGCCATACTGGATTGACCGTTCTACTCCACGCACACGGAGCATCGAAGAACATAATGTAATATTCTTGAAGGTAATTTGCTTAAATCGTATTCATTTTTTACATTCCTTTGATCTGAACAGTATGTTTGTGTCTTGATGTGGTGTGTTAGCTGTTTTGTCTTACTGGTTATTGTCATGGTGTTAGATGTCTTTGTTTTATGGGCTAACTTCTGATCTTTCTTTCACTTTCTGTGTAAATTACATCTCCTCTCTGTCTGTGACCTTGAATTGGCTTTCAATTGTTAACATAGGTTATTGTATGTGTTTACAATCATGTTAGCTTAACTTGTATGACAGTTTTCCTTGTTTTAGTGTACTGAAACAGATGCAAATGGAAACCATTTTGGCCTTGGCCAACTTCAAGAGATGGTCAAAGGGAAAAGAAAGCTGACTTATCCAAGCTCATTGGCTACTTCAAACAAGCTCAGACAGCTACAACCACTGCAACAACCACTCCTGAGCCACCTGCTACAACCACACTTCAGCCACCTGTTACACTAAGTTAAGCTCTTAACATAGTAATATATGATGTCAAACTCTCTATGTGATGGAACAATATTTTGGTGTAGATAAAGTGTTAGATCATTTTTTTGGTACACATCTCTTTCGGCTTCAGGATTATGTAATCTCTTGTTTTTTTATATTGTAGTACTTTATGGCTTGTATAACTTTTAAATTTGTATTACTAATGACGGATTCAAATAGATTTGTGTATAATTTAGATTTTCTGTTTTCAAAATTGATAAAATGTATCCACTATATTATATATACTTTAAGATACATGCAGTAGTAATTTTGTGACTGTATGTGACTAAATCTGGTCAAAATAATGTCCAAGTAGTCGCACAATCGTCGCTTATAAGTGACGATGTTACGACTAAAGTTTAGTCTCAATTTTGAGACGACAAAAAATAGTAACAATTTAGTCGCATAATATAAGTAGTCTCAAATCAGTCACTAATGTGCGACTACCAAAGTCGTCTTACAATCGTCACTAATTTGCGACTGAAATAAATAGACACATTTTAGTAGCAAATTTGCCACTGATTTGTGCCCTTACAAATTTGTTACCAACAATTTGCCACTACTTTTTTAGTCACACAATAGTCGTAACTCAGTCATTTGCTACTGTTTTGTGACTATTTCTGGAGTAGCAAATTCAGTATTTTCTTGCAGTGAATAGAGAGTCGAAGATAAGCTTAATGACCTTGAGTATTTTGAATAAGAGGTCGTGGATTACATAAAGCAGTTGGAGGCTCCTCATACTGAATGGGAGGATCTTCATTTCGGTTTACATAATACATAATGTTGTATGTTGCATTTAAGTATGGAGACTATTCTGAAATACTTTAATGGTTTGTAAGAAATTATGTTAAAAGCGAGTCATTTTGTAAATGAATTGTTGTAACACAATTTTTGTAACACAGTTTATATCTTTCGTTAAACATGGAAGACATCTATTATTATTATATCTTTCGTGTTTCTTGATGTGGAATTTTTTTTTATACCTCTTTTGCCGTAGCTCAAATATTTTCGCCAATGTGTTCGGAATGTATTAACATACATCTTATTAGTTTTCTTATGTACTTTGTGATTACGCTTAATAAATGGGGTAGATCATCAATTATATTTATGTTTGCATATAATTATATAAGATCATTTTTCTCACATATTATGTTTAAAACCTTACTACCCACGCGGGAAGAAATACTTTATATGAGAATTAGCATCGCTCCAATACCAAATGTGGTCAAAATTGTTGCATGTAATGCATAATGTTATTTTTTAAATTTAGATTGTGAGAAACTGTAATGGTTTATAAGACATTACGGGTTAAGACCCATATCATTCGTTATGAATTATGTTGTTAAATAAGTTGGAGCAATGGTTTATTAATTATGCATTTGTAAGTCTTTGTTTAGTATCTTATATTAGTATGTTTCAGTTACCGCACTAGTTTGATAAATATAAAGGAGAATTTAGAGCTAAATTCTCATGATAAACCTATGATAAAATAAATTAGAAAAAATGAAACATATTTATATTAATATGATCGAATGATCAAGATTAATATAAAAAATTAAAGGGATGGAAATAAAAATAGGGTTAATTTGATGTATAACCAAAACATTTTTATAACTTATAAACTAACTAAAAGCCTTAGATCTAATGGTCATGGTAATGCCACATATACCATTTTTGGTTAGTTTTCAAATTAGAATTTTTTTTTGGTTATACACCAAATTAACCCATAAAAATAAGAAAAAAGTGATTTAGTATGAGTTGGAGTGAATGAGATCATAATTATTTTCTTTGAAGCCAGTCTATTTATAGCATGTCAGCCATGCTTTATTGCTCTTATATTCGGGCAACATATTCTTCACACAATCTTAAATCTTCAACACGTGCTCCGTGATCTCCGGCTTGGCCAAGCCTATATGTCATCTATAGAGCCTGTCCTAGGTAGAAGCCGAGGAAACAAGAGGAAATAATTGCTTGGGGTCTTTTCTTATGATCAATATTTAAGGGCCAATTATTTTCAAAATTCTGTATTTGGTCAGTTGGCTTAAGATCATAAAGAACGAAGGTGGGGAAATCGATTATCGGCCCGGCCCTAGTCTTTGAAGCAAGGACTATAGGTATCAGATTTGATATATATTTTAAGGGCAATAATAACAGATATGTTCATCTGGTATAGTGGTAGATATCTTGCCTCCCTACTTCTTGTGATGTTGGATTGATTACTTCATCAACATAGTAGATCTTGAGATCAGATTTGAGCTTTTTAAATATTATGAACAAAATTTTGGATTTTTGTTCAGCGTAAAAAAACTTAAGTCAACAACTGATGTTGAATTGATGATATCTTGTATGAAGCTTGAAGGTTCTTTAAAGATGGAAGAGATTTGTTTGTGGAACTTCAACTTTGTAGAAAAGAGTTGCCAAAAGAAATTACAAAGTTAGTCGAGGTGTTGGAGTTTTTAAAAAGAATGGATGGGTGTTATCCAAACACATGGATCATTTATCGGATATTATTGACAATTCTGGTTTTAGTTGCTTCTGTAGAAAAAACTTTTTCAAAATTAAAACTCATAAAAATTTATCTACGACTATATCTCAAGAGCGGTTGAATGGTTTGTCTGTGATATCAATCGAGCAAGATTTTGTTGAAAAACTCGATTATCCAAAGTTGATGAATGATTTTGCAGGAAAAAAGCAAGAAGAATTACTTTCCGTGAGTAATATATTGATGTTTTTGGGCTTTTTTGAATATATTAGGTTGTAAGGATATTTCAATAGGAAAACCGCATCTAGACTACCTAGGCTCAGTCGTCGTTCTTAAACTCTGTTTTTGAGACCGCTTCTTAGCTGGTACGTTATATAACTTATAAGCTTGGCTTTTAACAAAATTTTGTAAATTTGACATTTTTATTACACAATCAAACTATATTGGAGGGCATCATTTTTTAATTTGCATTAGACATCATATAACCCCGGCCATGTATACAGATGGAGGTGATCTTACCCACTTATACAAATGGAGGTGGAGGTGATCTTATCCACTTATATGTTGTAAACTCGTTGTATCTTCGGGATCGTGACAAACGGTGAACTTGGATAATGATTGAATCGTACTCGGGAGCACTTTCCTTAAAGAGTATTTCGACCCTTATCAATGCCTTGGGTTACACGAAATTCCTTGTAGGATAAGACAATCAAAGAATATTCTTGTTTTAGGCAAAGATACAAGAGAGATAAAAAGAGTTTGTGTTTTGTTTTTGTGTTTTTAACCAAAGATAGAAACCTTTGGTTTTGTAAATCTCTCTTCCTTCTCACGTTCTTCTCTTACTCTGTTTTTGGGCCAAAGAAACAAAGTTTTATATGAGTTTAAAGGTTGTGATGATTCATCTGTACATTTGCAACCGTACGTATAAAATAACCATAAACCGAACAGTTGCGTTGGTTTATAAAAGTAACCGTATTTAACACTTAAATCTCCAACATTCCTCCCCCATTTAAGTGTAATCTTTGATTCATAAAATAAACAACACATCAACCAAATTCATGCATAAATGAAAATATCGTAACGATTGAATTAACATCTTAGTGTTATTACACATTTCAAATACCCGAGAATTAGGATGTCCAATGGATTGAATCCTTTCAACTCATTTTGGGTACATGAAGATAATACACACATGAATTCATACATTACTCTAAGTGTTTATACTTGACACTATTATAAGTCATGTGTCCCTATCCGTTCATGAGCGTTTACAAAGCCAAGTCCAAGCTTCTTGAAGCGGCTATACTTCACACTCGTATAGGTAGATCTTTTAGTCAAGCACCTGCAAAGTGCACTTTTTCAAAAAATCTATTAAGAAGAAAACTTCAGCCTACTCTTTCTTGCAGGTCTAAGCACGTACCTTGGGATGTTATTAAACTAGTGCTTCAATCTCTAATTATAAGCTTTCCACATTGAATTCAGCCACTAATGTCGTATTAGAGGGGAATTGGGTTTCCTATAATTAGAAATTTTAGATGGACTTTAATCTCATCCCTTTAGCCGACTTTGTCACCAA